>CM024762.1:141919244-141981753 GCA_014218235.1 Colocasia esculenta | reverse complement strand
TGTTACAAGTAATATGAGATTAATAGATAGACCAGCAAGGGAGGGGGTTGGTGTGCGACAAGGTAGGGGCGGTGCGGTAACTCCCCTTCGCACACTGCCTAGAGCCCCCTTTTGCACCGTTGGTGACGGTACTCCGGTCGCCGAGAGCATCGTCTGCCACTGACGAATGGTCCACAGTGGTCGCCGAAGATGCCAGTGGCCGACAATGCACCCTCGGCCCCACCGGGGGGCTCACCGACTGCGCAGGTCGGTCTCGGGAGGAAGAAAATACTTGATATGCTGGGGGACCTTGCAATACTAAATTTTATGTTCATGCCCCTATTTATATGATCTGTGTGTATATATATACCATCATTTGCATAATTGTGTAAATACACTGTGGATTTAGTCTATGACATTTAAGTCCTCAAAATATTTTATATTGTAATAATAAATGTATAAAAACAAATAAAATTTTTATATCATATATACTTATTATATTTAAAGAAATATTTAAACGAAGTGTTAACGACGTACTTAGACAAGCTCTTAACGAGTATTTAATTGAGCTCATAACGAGCTCTTAAACGAGTGTTCACGAGTATATCGAGCCGAGCTCCATGTGTGTCAGACTCGGCTCGTTTATGAATCGAGCTTTTTTTTTTTATTAAGCTCGGCTCGTTAATAAATAAACGAGTCGGACCGAGCTTTTATCGAGTTGAGTTTCGAACTACTCGTCGAACGTATCGGCTCGTTTACACCCCTACCCTGGCCGAGCAGAGCTTGTGGAAGCTCGTTCTGCCAGGGTTTCTTAAAACACAGCTCGATGGGAACGCAACATATCGCTACATCGTGACCAGGTCGCGACGCGGCTGCCTGTCGCGATCTCCTATCAACGTCAGCACGCCTGTCCGCGCGCGACACGCGGCGCACATGCAGACGACGAGCCAAAACAGTGGCAACCGACGCGACGTCCCCGGGTGTCGCGATAAGAAGGCGACGCGCCCCTCTGTCACGTTCGAAGACAGAGAACAAACCTGCATTTTGGGCCAACTAGCCGGCCCACAACGCCCAGAAACCTGTGTAAGCACCTGCTACACACAATATGGGCCACACACTGGCCACCACACGAATATAAGACGATCCGAACAGTTGATATGCTACACCGGGTTTTGCTGGTGTGTTTATAGTTTGTGTTGTTTAACATGCGGGTGTATGCATGTTATGTTTCGACTATCGGTGTTGCCAGTGAGACCCTTTGGGGTTGAAGTCTTTTAGTGTAGTTGTGCTTTCTTTGTGGGAGGTCCCTACTGAGCCAATAACTTGTTGAGGCTCACTCCTTACAGTCTGTTTCAGGTGTTGGCCGACTTGGCAGGCGTTGGCTGACTTCGACGTGGTTACGCAGAGTAGTGTAGACTTGTACCACCAGCAGTAGAGTAGTTTAGGGGTGTTCACTATTCGGTTCAAAACGAAAAACCAAACCGAACCGATCAATTTGGTTCGGTTTGAAAGTGAAAAAAATTGGTTTGGTTTCAAACCAAACCGAAATTGTAATTCGGTTTGGTTCGGTTACAGATCTTGTAAAACCAACCAAACGATAAAATCAAATTTTAATAATATAATTTTAATTTATACATATGTATCAAGTATTCAGATTGTTTAATGTATACATACATGTATATATTGTATATATGTAAATATACACATTGTTAAAGTAATATGGTCATCAAATTTTCACTTATAGATAATATTTCCTCATTATATAGGTTGATGGTTAAATTGAGTCAACATGTGAATATGTGATTAAAGCCTTACCTCCAAAAGAAATAGTAGGTTAAAGTCTTGTTTGTGAAAGGTCCACTTATTTTCGAGTTGAACCAAACCAAACCGAACCAAACGAATTATATCGGTTCGGTTTGGTTTGGTTTGAAAAAATTATGGTTTGTTTTGGTTCAGGTTGGCTCTGGTGATGGTTTGGTTTGGTTTTAAAAAAATTTCCTCTAAACCAAACCAACCAAACCATGAACACCCCTAGAGTAGTTGAGTCGTCTGAGCTTGTGCTCCCTCGGGGTATGCCCCAGATAGTTGTACTCTTTAAATTGGACATGTAAAATTGTAATGAGACTTTTGTACATTGCAGTTTTACAGTTATATACACTTGTACTTTCCTGTGTTATATACTATACTTGTGGTCTTTATATTCTTACTGGACACGTGTTAGTGATATCCCTTGCGAGACTTCAGTCCGTTCGCGGGAGATGGATCTAGATATGGACCCTTATTGGGATATAATTCCAGGGTCGTTACACCCTCACTCTGTGTAGAGTTGTACGTCCGACTGAGGGAAAGATAAAAGTGGAACATCGACTTGTAGAGTTTGTGTTTTGTCTCTTGTAGCGCACTCGTGGTTGGGGGTTACGGACACCAGTAGACGTACTGGGCCCCAGCTAGTCCTGTTTTCTAGTGCCTCACTTTAGGGAGCTCGGCCAGAGTCCCTAAAGTGCCAGACATGGGCCTACGACAGTGTGGTCTGCAGGAGTGGTGTTGGTTGGTCTCCACAGTTTCTTGGCTTGTTCTAGTGGAGTGGCAGCTGGACCTTTCATCCATGGCTACGAGACTGAGAGGTAGTCCTGTATGGTTTGTTTGGGTCAGTAGCTGGTGTCGCGAACCAATCTTCGTGGATCGAGTGTGGCGTTTTCCTACTGTAGCACGTACACTTGGTTGTGGTTTGCCGTTTATTTATTAAAGCTATGTTTAGTAATAGCATGTGGTAAGTAGAATTTACAGCTTTAATATCTTGCTTAGATAGTTATATATATTGCTAGCATAGCTTCCTGCTGTTGTTATTTGTGAGATTGGTTTGCTTGGTTTCTAGGGGAGTTTCCCTACTGAGCCAGTGACTTGTGAGACTCACCCCTACTCCTTTCAGGTGAGGGAGAGCAGAAGGCTTCTCACCCTTCGTCTAGTTCCGAGCCGCACCGTAGTGGGGCAGGGTCTGCACCCCAATAGTGTAATTTCTTTCTTTGTACCTCGGGGTATGCCCCAGGTTGCTGTTGTAGTGTGTCTGGTTATAGTTGAGAAATGGCTATGTAAATTCCTTGTAATATTTGTGAGATGACAATCTTATAATATATTTCAGCAGTTTCTTTATATTTTTACGGACTTGTGTGAATGATATCCCTTACGAAGCTTCAGCTTATTCGCAGGAGGCGGAGTCAGATCAGACACATTATTAGGTTAACGGGTCTGACGACGAGGATCGCTATAGGCTGCCTTTTCTCTTGCAGCAATGGCCGATGAAGGGCAAGTCGTTGACAACTCCTGACAGCGGCACGCGATGGGGAGCCTCCCTTATCGAGAAGGCCACTCAATTGTTCTCGGCGAGGGGGTTAGAAGAGTGCCGCCAAACGACCGAGGAAGGAATAGGTCATCGACACCTCTCCACCAATGGCCACACAGAGGCGTCGCTCGTCAGATGCTTAGCCGACGAGGTCTCCAAGGCAACCATTGGAACAACTAGATGCATCGCGGTCTGCCGACCATCAAGAGGCGCCGATCACAAGCACCCAGTTGGTTGCACCTACGCAAGTGATGGAGCAGCCCTCAGCTACCTAACGTAGGTCGACCAGCTATAGTGTTGGCCCGTTCCTGAGCATGAGAAGAGTGAGGTCATAGAGGACCTCTACAGTTTGGTGCATAAACAATTGGGTCGATCGGGGCCCTTCTTCAGAAGGCGAGACATCGAGAGTCAGTGCCGACCAGTGGGTCTCCGAAGCCGTGAAGAAGGCCACTGTAATTATATGTGTTTGGATCGTAGTTTTACTGGGTTTGGGGGCCAGTGTGTGGCCCATTAGTTGTGTTGGTATAATATATATATAATAGGATGGTTGGCAGGTTGGGAGGCTTGAGGGGGTGGAAATTCCAGCCCAAACAGACCTCTGGCGGGTTCATTAGAACGCGACCAAGGTAGACGTCGCGATTCTTACTTGAACGTGACGACCTGCTACGTCGCGATTTAAGATCGCCTTCCAGGTGCACGTTTGCATGTGCGACGTGTGTCGCATGGCGGGGCGTCAGGGGTTTAATTGCGACGGCGGGGTACGTCGTGTTTCTAAACGCGACGGCTCGATACGTCGCGATTTAACTTCTATGTGTTTGGGCCTCTGCCCTTGGCCGAACAGTGCAGTTGCACTGTTCACTAATGGGGAGAGCTGTGAAGGTTGTTGAGGAATCTTGGAGCGATTTTATGTGTTGTTGTTATGTCCGGCGGGTGATTCCGGCACGAGGAGGTGCTCGGAGCGCGGGGAATCTCTGGACGGCGTTGGTTTCGCGTTCTCCTATTGGTAGGAGAAACTCTTCACTGTTTTCTCTTGTATGAACTGTGTAGGATAGGGTTTGTGGATTTTGACTTGGAAATCACTGTGAACATGATAGAGAGCATGCCTAGGGTTTTACATGAACAGTTATTTCCTTTATCAGCATGTACAGTGGCTTGGTGTGATTTCTGGAATGAGAATGAAGGTAGGTTTCTTCAGTTTGAAAGGTGACGGAACCATATGTCGCGTTTCAGGTCTGAAGGCGACGGTTTAGTCCGTCGCGATTAAGCTCCAATTGGCGACCACTGTGTCGGACGTGTTTTAGAATGAGGCCACCTGAGCTCTGGGGTTCTGTGGCCAGTCTGTCTGATTTATGTTATACATTGCTTGGGTTTGTGTTGGCTATGCAATGTAGAGTCTGTATGGGTGTGTCGACTTATACCGTGGTGATAGCAGTGGGTTTTGCTTGAAATGTGTGCATAACAAGTTGGGTTGTTAACGCCCCGTGGTTACCTCTCCAGTCGGTTACCCAGGCACCGGGTGCTCGGGTTTTGTCCAGTACGGTGAGTACGTCAAGGTTTGTGTCATATTCCTAGACACCCTCACTTCTTGAGTTTGAGTTGTACGTCCGGCTGAGGAAAGACGGCAGTGGAAACGACTCGTGTTGTGTGTGTGCGGTCGCTTATAGAGTGTTTGAGGTTGGGGACGAACACCAGTAGACGTACTGGTCCCAAGCTAGTCATGTTTCCAATGCCTCACTTTAGGGAGCTCGGGCCAGAGTCCCTAAAGGTGTCAGGCTTGGGCTGCATCCGTGTGGTCTACAGGAGTGGTGTCGGTTGGTCACAGATCTTGTCCCTGGGGTGGAGCGACAGTTGGACCTTTCGTCCATGGCTGCGAGACTGAGAGGTGGACTTTTGTTGTTTGTCTAGGTCTGTGGCTGGTGTCGCAAACCAGTTCTCGTGACTCGTGTGTGGCGTGCCCTTCTTTAGCTTGTACACGCGTACGTGGTTTGCCGTTTATTTATCTACAGCTGTAGTATCATGCATAGGCAGAGAGTGATATTTTTAATTGCTATGAGCTTACTCACTTAAATTGTTGTACACTGTTTACTCGGAGGAGTTATCCTACTGAGCCAATGACTTGTGAGGATCACCCCTTCTTCTACCAGGTGAAGAAGAGCAGGAGGGTTCCCGTCCCTTCTAGTTCCAGTCGGCACCGTAGTGGAGTCGGGCCTTCATCACCAGCAGAGTAATATCCTTCTGTGTGAGCCTTGGGGGTTGTCCCTGGCTGTTGTACCTTGTACTATGACTTATGTTCAGAGCTAAATATGTACATTTCATGTGAATATATGTGAGATATGGAATCTTCTATATGTTTAGTGTGTTCTTTTATATTTCCACGAACATGTATATGTTGATATCCTTTGCGAGGCTACGGCCGTTTGCGGGAGACGGAGTCGTATCGGGCACGTTATTGGATTAACGGGGCTGAGCGGCGAGGACCTTCAGAGCCACAGTCACCGAGAGAGAGAAGAGGGCCGAACAGGCTGAGAAACTTCTTACTGAGGAGCAATTGCAGTGAAGAAAGCCGAGGACAATATCGTTCGGCTGAAGCAGTCAGCCGAGGATCTCAAAGAGGGCCTTCGGGCAAAAGAAGAGTTGCTTGCAGCAACCAAGGCCCAGAGCTCGAAGTTGGCCGAAGAGGAGCGCAACAAGGCCATCGCCGAGTACTGTGCTCCGAGGAGCTTGGTGAAGAGATTGACAAAACTCTTCAGGGCGGATACGACCCACTTCTTATGCATCCGAGAACTCCATCCCGAATACGACCTGTCGGGATTGGGAGACACTGAGGACGAGAACGCTGAGGATGCTGTCATCAGAGACAAGAACATCATTGTTGTCATTGACGAGGCGTTGTCCACCGCCATCGAAGAGTGCCTCAAGGACACCGCTGAAGCTGTAGTCGCCGACAAGCCTACTATCGCCCCCGATACCGAGTGCAGGTTGGTGAGGACCGTCGTCGCTAACTAAATGTACCCTTTGGCATGTCATCAAGCTTTTGGTATTCTACCTCTCGTCAAAAGAACTTTTCCAACAAAAAATGTCTGCTAATTACATCGATTCTTTGAGAACTTATCCTCGAAAAGTTTTGTTCATGACGATCCGAGGATCATAGCATTCATGACGCTGTCGTTAATTCACGTTGGACGTCGTCTCTCAGTTCGAGTGCCTAAGCGTCCTCATATAGTGAACTGCGATGACCACGTTTTCATGTGCCAAATCGGTCCATCTGAGTTTTGCGAATGCCGAAGTGACCACGCCTTCAATTCTTGTCGGACGTCGTCTCTCAATTCCCGACGAGTGCCTAAGCGACCTCGTCTAGTGAACTGACGTCCACGTTCCTCACGTGTGCCAAAGCGACCACGCCTTCAATTATCGTCGGACGTCGTCTCTTAGTTCATGATGAGTGCCTAAGCGACCTCGTCCAGCGAACTATGACGTCACGTTCATCACGTGTGCCGGAATGACCACGCCTTCAATTCTCATCGTACGTCGTCTCCTCAGTTCCCGAGAGTGCATAACTGACCTCGTCCAGCGAACTATGATGTTCACATTCCTCATGTGTGCCGGAGTGACCACACCTTCATTAACGTCGGACGTCGTCTCTCAATTCCTGATGAGTGCCTCAACAACATCGTCTAGCGAACTACGGCGTCCACGTTCCTTGCGTGTGCCGGAGCGACCACGCCTTCAATTCACGTCGAATGTCGTCTCTCAGTTTTTGACGAGTGCCTAAGTGACCTCGTCTACCTAACTACGACATCCACGTTCCTCGCGTGTGCCAGAGCGATCACGCATTCAATTCACGTCGAACATCGTCTCTCAGTTCTTGACGAGTGCCTAAGCGACCTCGTCCAGTGAACTACGACGTCCACGTTACTCGCGTGTGCCGGAGCGACCACGCCTTCAATTCACATCGGACGTCATCTCTCAGTTCCTGAAGAGTGCCTACGCGACCTCGTCCAACAAAATACGACGTTCACGTTCCTCGCGTGTGCTAGAGCGACCACGCCTTCAATGTATGTCGACGTCGTCTCTCAGTTCCTGACAAGTGCCTGAGCGACCTTGTCCACGAACTACGACCTCCACATTCCTCAACCTGTTCTCGTGTTGTTGGGTCCAACTGAGTTCCGATGCTAGCGGGATAACAGATGACGATGCTATAGTGACTCGTCAAGTTTCAATATTTCTACCACATTTAAACCATGCAAATTCGAAGAAATTCACCTTTATCGACATATCACAACAAATAACGCAGTTCTCGACTAGCTGAACTGCACTTCTCAGATAGCTCTCGACTTAGTGATCGAGATTCTTGACCACACAGTTTGGGCTTCAGTTCAGAGAGCTTATGAACATGGCATTAAGACGACTAGATTATGTAAAGCAAGGTTGTCGACGACAAAGCGTATGACGGCCGACCACATGGCCCCCGATCGGGAGGCACGAGATCTATTGGAAAAGAGTAAGGGATTCGCTCACGACGATGCTCTAAGTGACTCGTCGTTTGCCCTTTTTAACAGTTCTCTGAATATACTTGTCGGGTTAACCTAATATGCTCCAGATCGGCCCCCTTGTCGATCATGGACGATGCCACGGGGGTCCCTAATGTCCGCATTCAGTTGAGATCAACTAAAGGGGTGTGGAGGAAACCGTACTGACCTTTAGTAGTGTTTTCCCACAGACGGCGCCAATGTTACCGTAAGTGTAACATAGGTCAACTCGAGTTGAGGTGACCGCCAAGGTGCTCCTGGCCAAAGAATGAGCCGAGGCAACCAAGCCGATGAATCCAATGTGAGACGTGCTTGCCGACATGGGATGCTGGTTCCAAGCTCCCGACCTGATCTGCCAAGCCCACCGAGAGGACTCGGCGGGGAGACACTCCGACGCTCTTATCAATCGATAGTCAAGCAAAATGGCCTAGCCTATCGGGTAGAACCGCATACCTGCGTCTGTGAACTGTCTGCCTCTTTTATAGGGTTAGGATACCCATGTGATAGCTGTACGACCCTGTGGATCTCGTAGAGGATCTCCGTGATTGACGCCGGATCATGGTCATAACTGGCATGCCAGATCGTTCGGATCGTGGTCTTAATGGAAGCGGTTAACGAGCCCACGATCCTCAGATGTTACCTTGGTAGTTCTTGCTCCGTCCGTTATGCAAGTCATATTTTGGGAATCCCGCAGACGCATCGGGCTTTGTTTCAGTCAAGGCCGAGCCGAGTAATACTCTCCCTTGGGTGAGCTCATGTTGTTGGCCCAAGGGAAATATGGAGGTCGCCCTAGCCGACGTGTCCGTCGGACTAGATGACATCGGGATCTGGTGCTCTAGGAGGTCGGCCAAGCCATGGATCTGGTCGACCTGTGGGGATCCGATCTAGCCATTTCGAGTCGTCGGCCTAAAAGATGCCTTCGTCAAACCAAGCTTTGTCGGTACGTCGACTTAGGAAACATGAGGTCGTCCTAGTTGGAGATTCAGCCGACCTGCTAGGAAATTCCGTAACACTAGCATAACAACATAGCTTCGTTTGTAAAGAGTGGAGGGTTCGGCTAAACATAATAAGATATATATATATATATATATATATATATATATATATATATATATAATCAAAGAAAAAGAGAGAGAAATCATAAGTTTAGGAGCGTTGGGTATGAAAAGGTTTTTTAGGAAATTTCATGCAATTGTTTGTTTAGAACTATTGAAAAGTTAATTCATAAATTTTTTTTACATAAAATTAAGGATTTTGAGTCTTTGATGAAACTCCGTAAATTATTTTTCTAGATTTCTCTTTCATGTATGAATTTTATAAGTGTCACTACAATCTCCACTACAATGTCTGACGTCCGACGTTCGTGCCCGGTTGTCAACATCCAACACCTGGCGACTCGACGTCTAGTGCCTGGCGTCTGGGACATGATGATCGGTGTCTGATGACCTAGCACCTGGCGACTCGGCGTTCGACGACTTGGCGACTGGAGACCGGCACCCGACGCTTGGCGACCGCCAACTGGCGCCGGTGACCGACGACCGACGACTGGCTTCCGGCAACCCGACGTCTAGCGCCCAGCGTCCGGCGACTAACGTCCGGTGACCTAGCGCCCAGTGACTCGGCGTTCGGTGACCTAGCGCCCAACAACTCGACGTCCGGCGACCTAGCGACCGACCGGCGCCCGACACCCAACGACTGGCGCCTGACAACCGACGTCTGATAACTGGCGTCCGGCGACCTGCGCCGACTACCCGGCATTTGGCGATCCGACGTTCGACATTTGGCCACCCGACGCCGACGTCGAGCGCTGACCACTGAACATCAGGCGATTGGGTGGTCGACATGCGAAATATTTTTTTATTTTTAAATTTTATTTATTTTTTAAAAATATTTCTAATAAATATTTTACTGAAAAATAAACATTAGAAAATCTTTTCAGTGAAACATTTACGTGAGTATCAAATGGATAATTATATTTCTATTTTTTTATAAAAAATAATCATTAAAAAACTTTTTCTTATAAATATTTTTACAAAAAAATCAAACGGACCCTTAATTAGACATCTTTTCCATAGTGGGGTGTAAACACTTTGAGCGTGCATTCCCCGCCTTTAATGTAGAACTTTTTTTTTACTTGCAACTTATTGAATGGATAAATAAATTTTGTAACTCGACTAGTGGTGGTCCAAACCACGGTTGGCCGTACCGCGGCAAACCGCCGCGGTACGGCCGAACCGTACCGTGCCTGGGGCTCAGCGAGCCCCAGGCACGGTCGGGTCACCCCAATGGGGTGACCCGGTGTGCCGCTGCGGTACGCAGCGGCACACCACGGACCGGACCGGTCCGGTTCGGTCCGGTCTCTTTATTTTATGTTTTTTTATAGTTTTCTGGTATTTGGTGTATTAAAGTGATGTAAATTGTGTCCAATTAAGATAAAAATTTAAACATAAGTTAATTAAGAGATGATTAAATTATAATAATTTTAGTTTATTTTTTTTAAATTAGTTTTTTATCAATAAAATTATTTCAAAAATTAGTAAATCGACTTAATCTCAACATCTAAGGGATCTAATGGTGTTTAATTGAGATGAAATTTCAAACATAAGCTAATTAATAAGTGATACAAATTGTAATAATTTTATTTTAATTTTTTAAATTAATTTTCTATCAAGTAAAAACTGTCTCAAAAATCATTAGGTCGACTTAATCTCGACATTTATGCAGCAATAACTCATGATATTTATATTTTTAGAATCAGTACATTTTTCTAGTAATTATGTGACTTCATATTTGACTTTATTTTCGAAACTAAATGTCGTCCCGTTGAAGTACGCGCACAGATAGTTTACCGTACCGCGACAAACTCTGTGTGTACTTAAGGAGTCTAAATAGTATCTAAATGAGATAAAATTTCAAACATAAACTAATTAAGAGATGATAAAATTATAGTAATTTTATTAATATCTGGATTAATTGGCATTAATAAATGATAGCCCAGTGTCATACTCAGAAGTGCGCACTCCGACCGATGGCACCGGAAAATTATAACGAAAATGAAATCTGAGAACACCATAATTTTCATAAAAATGGTGATATCAGAAATGTAAATATCCGAAATTGTTGACGTATGAATTTCGATATTAAGCCGACGCAACTATTTTCAGGCGATTTTTCACCCAGTGTAAAATAAATTCTAAAAATTAAAATAAAATTACCATAATTTGTAAAATCATTACATTAGTTTATAACTAAAATTTCAACATAAATGGACATTATTTGAATGGGTTTACAAGAGGATTTTCGGGTCAGCTGGTTTGTGGGTTAATTACGTCAACCATTTTCTGGGATCTTCGGGCTAACTGGTTTATGGGTTAACTACGTCAAATCATTCTTCTTCATCTGCTACAGGCGGCAGTGGTGGTGGTGGTAGCATGCATTTTTCATTGGAGTCTGAGTTAACGCATGCTACCCAAGATGGTCGAGATCACGATGCTCCATGATTTGAATATTGAGGACGATGATATGAATATTGTATTTGACTTGTATCATGATTATACTCTTAATATTACATGAACACTAATTGCTTGTGTCATGATTTTAGTATGATTGTATGTATGTTAAATGAATTTTACATGAACACTTTATTTTCGAAACCAAATGTCGTCCCGTTGAAGTACACGCACAGAGAGTTCGTCGTATCGCGACAAACTCTGTCTGCACTTAAGTGTCTAATTAGTGTCTAATTGAGATAAAATTTCAAACATAAACTAATTAAAAGATGATACAATTATAGTAATTTTATTATATCTAGGATTAATTAACATTAATAAATAGTAGCCCAATGCCATACTCAGAAGTGCGCACTCCAACAAGGCGACATCAAAAAACTGTAACGAAAATAAATTTTGAGAACACCATAATTTTCAGAAAAATATGGTGATATCAGAAATGTAAATATCCGGAATTGTTGACGTACGGATTTCGATATTAAGCCGATGCAACTATTTTCCGGGTGATTTTTCACCCAGTGTAAAATAAAATTTAAAATTAAACTAAAATCACCATAATTTGTAAAACTATTACATTAGTTTATAGCTAAAATTTCAACACAAATGGATATTATTGAATGGGTTTACAAGGTACAAATGAATGAGTTTCAACACAACATGTCAATTTTCCACCGTATCTCAACGTACGGTACGGTTCGATACGTACCGTACCACGGAGAATACGGTACGGTCGATCCGGTCGGTACGGCGAACCTTGGTCCAAACCATCACATAGTAAGATAAAAAGAAAAACCTTAGTACATGACCATCTTTCAACAATAATAACATGGATAGTAAGTAAGTAATTTTATTAATATGCACTAAATTTTTCCATGAGATAAATGGTAGTGGCGGACGGTAGGAAGACAAACTTGAGTTTTCCCCTTCTTGGCACCCGCTGTTGTACGGTGGCACAATAATGGGCCTGGATGTAATTTGTAGAAACTCTTTCTACACTGTCTCGCGTTTGTCTTAAGCATAAGTGAGATGGACATCATAATATTTCAAATAATAGAATCCACTCTCTTATATTATATGTGGGGATAGATACAAAGCGAACAACGCACGACAAACACAAAATTCTTCCATGCAAACGGACATGGTTTTGTGTCTGTCGATTTAGTTGATTCAGCTGAGAAGATGGAGCATTCTAACGGTTGGAAAGCTCCTCTTTTCAGTGATTCCACAATAAAGTAACTTGTCTTGCGAATAAAATTGATTAAGTTCCAATTAGTTTCGTACATTAAGGATTATTGCTTATCTTAGTGTTGTTTTTCTTTGAAAAATTACTCTATTATAATGTTTTAGAAATTTTAAGGTTGTTTACATAATTAATATCTTTATAAACATGAGTTATGCCAATAATATTTGAGTATATTATAAAAAATTTCCTCTAATTTTTTTATAAATTGTGATTATACCCCTATAGTTTGCAACAATCGAAGAGAAGTGAATATTCAAAAATATATGTGAAAGAAAATCATTAAATAATCTAAAATACCTAAAATACCCTGCAAAATCACTTAACAAGATACATGAAGTCTCATCTTCCACCTAAGATCCAACCCTTGTCACTGATGGCCAACACACATGCAACACACCTCATCAGATCAAACGGAGAGCACCATCTTCATTCTTAGATATTTTGACTAAAGTGTTCTTCCTCGTCTTCACCTTGAATGGCAGATCAGAATTAACGGCATGCAACACGCAGGTCGGTCATCGGGGATTGACAACTAGAGGATGCTAAGTAGGACTGTAAATAAAGCGAATGCGGAGCAGATATGATTTTCCATATTCTCTTTGACTAGTTAATCAGAAAATTCGTAAGGATCCGAATATAATTCGAATACATGGCAGATAATTTAATCAATTATTTTTCAGATTCAACGTGGATACGGATTTTATCTGCTTCGAAAATATGAGTACTGATAAGAGACATTATATGATCTAAAAAAATCTATAAAATTCTAAAAAGATATAATGTTAAAAATAATCTCTAAACAAAAGATATAGTGGCCAAGAGTTTGAGTTTCTGATTTATGATTTATATGTCACATATGGATCATTAGATCTAGGATATAATGGCCAAGTGTGATCACTATAGGGGAGGGGATCTTAAATGGAGTGGAGTAACTGTTTTTGCATCTGATCCGTTTACTATTTAGATATTTTTTATATCTAACATCCGCTCCATCGAATACTTGTTAAACAAATATAATTTATCTAATCGGATATGAATTCGAAGCAAATCTAGATTTTATTCAGATTTGTTTACAACTCTAGCATAGAGCAGGCACTAAACACGGGTGAGCATCAACCACCGAGCACCAGTGAGCATCAAATTAACCCACGGCCACTCAGAAGATTCTAAAAGAGAATGAAGAAAATGAGTGACATGACCGCCGCACAATCTAGTATTAAACGTTCACTAAATGCATTATAGTATGTGAGACTAACCCAATTTTGAGGAAGAGAACTTCCGCCACTTGAATGAATTGAGTGTTGCAGTTAGAAGATGGCGAACAATCGCAATGGATGCTGTGGAGAAGGGGGAAATTGTGTAGAGTTTCCAAGGTTCACAATGGGGTGTTGTTTTCTTTATTCGAGGTAGATTAGTAATTCACCCGTCTAATCTGGATTTTACTCCAGTCAAATGTAAGGGAATGACAATTGGGATATAATTGCAACCTAAAAAGATATTTAAAGATATTTTTTATATATATTCAAATGTTGGGTATATTTGACATAACTCATATTTGCAAAATTATTTATGTAAAAAATCTTTTTTTATACACTCTTTTTAAAATTTGAATCACTACACCACTTACTAGTGTATTTATCTTAGTGTTGATGAACAACTGTAACCTACAAACTCATCACCCATGCTCTTAGTACAAAGATTTAAGTACCATAGAACTCAAGTTTAGAGAATTAATAGGTTGTTTGGTTGTACTTTTTATCATTTTTTTTCTTAATTTTTTTTTTAAAAAAGGATATACATACAGACACGTTTGGTAAATAATTTTTTATTTTAGGGAAGAATTTTATCATATAAATCTTTCAAAAAAATTGAGGTAATTTTTTATTTAAAAACCTCGCACACGATTCTCTGTGACGACCCTCATTATACCGGTACGGTTATACCAACCCACGTCGGTATAGCGAGCGCTGCCACAGTGGGACATTTACCCAAACGATACACGCTGAGATACACGCGAATATACAACAGAGTAGAGGAAGTAAAAGACAACAGTCTCCATTCATTCATCATCCACATTAAACATACATGCAATTCGCAATTAACATAAAAGGAACTAAAGTTCACATAAATTAAATTGCTGAAATGGAAATACATAGTGTCCACACTTTTACATCCTTTTCATAATACTCTAATACAATGTTCAATTACATACTTATGAAATACACAATCTCAAAGAAACTCCAAAGCTAGCTAATCTCCGCGCTCGGAGTCCGTCTCTGCTGCCTCCTCCAAGGTGCCACGTCACCAACTACACCTGTACGCCGAAGCAAGGAGTGAGTCCAAGGACTCAGCAAGCAACACCACTCATGATATACACGTACAAGTCCTAGTGGTTTCTACATGCACATTTACAATTTACAACACATAGCATACTAGTCAATTCAAGTTTCAACTTATCATGAAAGTTTTACAATCTTGTACATGAATCATGCTTTCAGGTTTCTAACATAAATTCACCTATCACATGCTCTCTATTCACTTTACTCATGACACTTTAATCTAAAGAGCTAACACATGAGAGTTATCAACATGAACATTATGCACACATGAAAGGGGAACACCAACTAGCATGGATTTCACATATCCTTAAGTACATACATAACCCTTTTTACATGCTTTAGGTTGCTGATTTCACATGGTTTAACGGCTGTAAACCTATACATGAAAGCTACAATATTGCATAAAACATACCATGTGTTCAAACAATCATGCTATCTTTTGCCCGTTTTCACCAATTATCCCTAACATAGATTCTAAACATCTTTGCACATAATAACATGATGATAATAACATAAATTCACTGATTTCACATGATTTCAGATTTGTTTCACATGGTTTTCAATAACACATTTTCACATCTTTAGTTTCACATTTTCTTTACACGAATTTCCTCTTTCACGTGGTTCACTTTACACATGCACATTCACATTGTCACTTACACATTTACACATGGACACATACACATTACACATTTCACATTACACATTTTAGGTGCCGTGACACATAGTCCAAACCACCAAGAAGGACATATACACATCACATTACACATAGACGCCATCTAGGCATTCCAATGACGACTCTTGGACTGCGCAGACCGGGAGAACAAGTCTCCACTCTAACCAGTGGTACTTGTCCACCTCCAGGATTTCCCCCTAATGCCCTTAGGGTCACTTGACACATTGAACTTTCTCAGGGGACTTTTCCCTGATACAGCTCCATTGCCCTCTACGGAAGCAGTGTCACATTGGCACAGTTACACATTTATACATTTACCGTTTTACACATGGTTTGACACTTCACACTTTTTATCACATTCACTTTCTTACTCACATGAATATCTCTGTTTTTCCTAACATGGTACTACAGAATTTCAGGAGTTTAACACACAGAAATTTTCACTAATTAAGTTGGCTTTAGACAATAACTAATCACATTACGACATTATACGTAGATTATCACATTTCACATGAAAATACATAACTTTTTATTTACTGATCCAAATGACCTGAAATTTTAACCACATGCTTTTTTCGGATTCAAGATCATACACACTCAAATTTTCAGATTTTTCTGAGCTAAATAGAATTTACAGAAAATAAAACACCTATTTAACATACTATTTACCACTTAAGTTAGCATGAGGTTTAACATATCCTGCAAATTGCCACTTACTGTTTTAAACAGAGGCTACTAATATATGCATGATTTGAGAATACAAAATTACCCTAAATCATACATCTATGGATTTCACACAACCATTCTTGCATGCTTTATTTTACCGAGCCAGATTTATTAGAAAATTACATAAGCATGGATAATTTACCAAAATTGCAAACACATATACTGACCCACTACTCTTCATGATCAGACCAAAATCAAGGCATTCAACTAATCCTAATCATGAACAAGGATTTGCAAGATTATCTACAAGTCATGCTCACAAGTTTAAAGGGGTACAATTATCCTACATTTACCATCACACATCACACATCACACTCATTCACACACCACAATTGATAATATACATAGAGTATAGGATTACCATATATCCTCATCACGGAAAACATACCGAAATTAATGTATAAGAATGGCAGAACAGCTCACTGTTCTGTCCAGAGGAACTTGGCGGCGGTCTCTGGCCGCTGACTCAGAGTCAGCGACAGGGCCGATGGACCAAGCATGATCTGGGCGTCCAAGGACCTTGCCGTTAAGCCAGGTCTGTGCAGAAACACAGACCTGAGCTCTCAAACTTGGGTGAATGGGAGGGTCTAGGACTCGAGAAAAATCCATAAAAATATCAAAACCGACCTAGACTCATACGGGGACATCATGGATAGGTCACTTGCCTTTTAAAAATTCTTCCAAAGGGTTTAGGGTGTTGGTGAAGCCCTCCTTGGGCTGTCCCAAGAAGTGCAGAACTCCCTCCAAACGATCTCTCCTCCGGGCTCCTAGATGATCCCACGCCAAGGGGATGTCGGGGAAGCCTCCTCCTTTGATCCAACTACCTTCTTGAAGCAGTGGAACGCCGGATCAAGCTCCAGGGGGGTCGGATTTGTGGGTGCTAAGAGGGGTTTTTCTCACAGACTTTCTCTAGGTTTTCTTTCTCACTTTTTTTTCTCCTCTTGCAAGGTGAAGGGAGGAGTGGGGAGAGCCATTTCGGGTTCAGACCTAAAGAGAGTCTCTCTCCCACTCACCAGGCTGATTTGACAGCCTTCAGAGCCGTGGGGACAACCCCCAATAGTTGGCTTGCCTTGTTCCAGAAGCTTGCAGCTCTGCTGCGCATGCAGGCCACGAGATTGACGTCCATATCGCTGGACGCCCGGATTAGTGTCGGCGTCCAGGTCTGGACGCTGACACCACCTCAGCGGTTAGGGGTTGACGCCAAGGGGCCTTCGGCCAGAACCCTAAGTTATACAGAAAACCATGCATATATACATGCAATATGTATATAGTATTATATCCATACTATCACCATGTAATACGTACATTATTTATATTTAATATAAACACATGCACAGTACTCGTACTAGTTAATACGTACGTAAATAGTACATACATACACAAGCACAAATATACACACATAATCACAAATAATGCGGCGGAAATTTGAGGGCCTTACATTCTCTCTCAAACCGCCCCTCCTCCTCCTCCCCCCACCGCGCCCCTCCTCCTCCTCCCCCCGCCCTCGCGTCGCGGGCCCCCCTGCGCCCCCTCCTCCTCCTCCTCCCCCCCTCGCCCATGGCGCACCCCACTCCTCCTCCTCCTCGCGCCGGCGCCCCCTCCTCCTCCTCCTCCCCCCCCCCCCCCCCCCCCCCCCCCCCCGCACCGCGACCCCAGAGGGGGGGGGGGTGCGCCATGGCGCAGAGGGAGCCTCCTCCTCCTCCCCGCACCAGCACCCCCCCCTCCTCCTCCACCCCGCACCGGCACCCCCCCTCCTCCTCTCCCCACCCCACGTCGCGACCCCCCCTCCCCCCGCCGGTTGCGCCCCCCCCCCCCCCCCCCCCCCCACACACACACACACCACACACACACACCAAACACCCTATATTGTTTTCTTTACATGCACAAACACTTTATACTATTTTTTTAAAATTTTTGTTAAAAAAGACACATCATTATTTTTTAGGGAGAAATAATTTTTTTAATATTACTCCAAACACCCTATAAACATTCACACACATTTTCTTTCTCCAACCCTCACGCCAAATGTCTTATTGATCATTTTGATAAGTAAATGTAATTGGGTTAAGGATCTTATAACCTATTCTAATATTTTCACTAGAATTTGTCAATTATCATTCTAATTACAACAAGAAAAAACTGAAATCTTATATTACTCTTCTTGAGCCTACCCCAGTCTACTTTATTCTACCCATTTACTGAGGTATTTCCGGTCGTGCCCCACAAGATGCGTGCCAGTGCCACGGTGTTGTAGCGTTTGCGACGAGCATGCAGACTGTTGGCCGCCGGCCCAACCACTGGCCCAAGACGCACGCACGTTGGAGGCGGTTGGCACCGCTGCTTCGGTCATGGCTGTTTCCTGCTGACCGTTGTTAGCGCTGGGAGAGCCGAGAGGTCTGCCCACTTTATGGGATGTTCTAATCGCTGTTGGTAGAAATGTGGAATCATGTGACCGTAGTTTGGATTTGATAAACTTTGGCTTGCCTTGTCTGGCCGGAAATATAAAATAGTGAATGGCTTTTTACATATATGCCCTTATTGAAGTCTAATTGTGTTAGAATTTGTTCTACATTTATATTTACATGTGTACCTCTCTTATTTTTTTATTACGACAGTTAATAAAAAAGTATAAAAAGATGAGAAGAGATTTATATATATATTTTTTATTTAAAGAAGACATATGAGTACTGAGAGATTTGATTTGGTAGATATTAACAAAAAAAATGAGTTTTTCAAAGATATGTTGACTTGATCTAAGATATGTATGAGGGTGTCACTACTAGTGTGAGAACTATTGCTGGAGAGACTTATGAATTTTCGGTCATAGTAGGTTTGCTTCAGGGTTCTGCTTTAAACCCATATCTATTTGCTATAGTTATAGACAAGGTAACTAAGTAATTGCATGATGACATCCTTTGGTGTATGTTATTTGCGGATGATATTATCTTAATTGATGAAAGTATTGATGGTTTAAATGCTAAGCTAGAAAGTTGGAGGCATGTCTTGAATTCTAAAAATTTTAAAATCAGTAGGAGTAAGTCAAAGTTTATGCATTATAATTATAATAATAAGATGGTGTTACAGGAAGATATGATTTAAATTGATAGACAAGACATTCCTAAGAGTAGTAGCTTTCGATACTTATGATCTATCATCCAAGAGAATGAGGAGATTTATGACGATATAACACACATGATTAAGGCATGTTGACAAAAATAAAGAAGTGCATCAGGAGTCCTCTACGATCGTCGTATACAAGTGAAACTTAAATAAAAATTATATAAAACGACAGTGAGACCTATTTTATTATATGGTACCGAGTGTTGGGCAGTGCGAAAAGAATATATTAGCAAAATGTGTGTGGCGGAGATAAGAATGTTGAGATGGATGTGTGGTAAGATTAAGAAAGATAAGATTAGAAATGACGCTTCCGTGAGGATTTGAGGATAGCTCCAATTGATAGAAAAATGAGAGAAAATAGACTTAGGTGGTTAGGATATGCGCACAGTCGTCCTAACTCGACGCGATTAAAAGATGTGACAAAATCTTAGTGGATAGCAGTAAAAGAGCTAGGGGAAGGCCTAAAATGAGATGGTGTCATGTTATTAGGAAAGACTTGACTTCTTGAGTTTAAACACGATTATAACACTCGATAGAAATTTTTGGCTGAAAATAATTCATGTAGTCGATCCCTAATAATGCTCTGATGATGATGACCTATCTTATTTATTTAAAATATCTTAAAAGACCCTATCATGATGTAATAAAAGGAAAACATCAATGAAGGTCGATTAGGGGCCATCTTTTACATAAAATACCTAAATGACTTTTATTTTATATGAAAATATCACTACCACTATTTCTCTCTATACTCATAGTCTCTCTTTTGCTTTCCCATGCAAAACATCGACACCAGAGGGGGATCTCCCCCTCCGACCCCCCTCCCATGTGTCTCTCTCTATCTATCTATCTCTATGTGTGCTCAAGCTGCCCCAGAGACGGTGTACACTTTATGCTACGACGAGTTGTCCATGGCGTGAATGATGCCAAACGACACTTAGCAGTGTCATTGTAAGCTCTACAACTCTCATCTCTTCACCCCTAGCAGCTCGACCAACTAGGGGTTCCACTCTTAGAAGGTGCGGCAGATCATAGCCTTCATCAACAAGTTCTCATGAGAGGGGTAGGCCATGGATGTCAGATGGATGGCCTTCACCACCACCCTCAACTTGGTGTTCTCGACAGATGTGGTGGCTTGAGTTGTAGTTGTCATCAACATCTAAGGAGCTCGTGCTGCACATCATGGAGGAAGTGGTACCCTGATGTTCCTATACTACTTTGGTGGGCAAACCCCTAGATTCACCAGCGAAGGAAGATGCTCTACTTTAAGAACTACACAAGTTGTTCGACCACCTGATCGATAGCAAGTTGAAGTTGAGGTCTATCTTGACTCATGCATGTGCTAAAGATTTTCTTGACTCTTGTTGGTCCTCTAGCTAGATTGGAGTTGGATTAGCCCCCATCAACTCTCTACTCATAGCAAGCGTTGTCTTCCCTCTTTCTCGCTCGATGTCTACTTGCTGATGTAGGCCCACCTCGTTTAGACTTACTCAAGTCTTCATCTTTTCCTTTGTTGTTTCTAGGACATATTTTACGTAGGCTGTAAGACAAGTTCCACCATTGTGGAGTGAGTCTTGGTTGAGCCACTCAACAGCCTGAGAGGAGTTCCTCTCAGTACAAGGGTGGAGGAGACTCCATCACTAATGAGAGGAAGGTTAGATATTTTGCATAAAATTCTAAATTAAAATATGATAAAGTTTTTTAAAAAGAGTTTTTATGTAAAATGCCCTATCAGTAACGATGAAGTCTCCTCCACCCTTGTAGTGAAAGGAACTCCTCTCCAACAGCCCTCGTGCCATGGCCAAACTCCAGTTGGAGCTAGAAGAGGTCATGATGGATTAGCAAAGGGAAAGGGTAGAGGAGTCCAACCTAGACCACATGTCGTATCGAGGTAGAGGGGTCCCGTTAGGAGAGATTTCTGGAAGTAGCAACAAGGGTGGAGTTTAGGCGGTGGAACATGGAGTTGATCCTATTCGAGGTCAGGAGTGAGGAGAAAGATGTAAGAGAGAGAAAGCCAAGCTCATCACCATTGCCTCTCTCTCTCTCTTTGCAAAGACAATAGCATCGGAGAGGCAAATCCCCCTCCCACCCTCCTCTCTCTCTCTCTCCCCCCACCCCACACATTCTCTTTCTCTCTCTCTTTTCAGCACCCCTTCGACACTTACATGAGAGAGAGAGAGAGAGAAAGAGAGAAAGCGAGAAGAGACTATACGGACTCTCCCTGTGGGAAGAGAGAGTGTGCACCATCCCATGCGGTGTTATAAAGATAGGAGAGAGAGTATATATGAAAAAAATACTTTTTATAAAAAGATTTTTCATAAAGAGTAAAAGTTATTTTAGACATTTTGGCTAGTAATGATGTCTATCTATGGACGTCCGTCAACGTCAACAAGATGACGGTGAGATTTTTCATAACATTTTTTATTATTTGATTTGAAATTGAGTTGTATAATTTGTAGAATATAAATTATTTGATTTTGAAATCATCCTCATTTCAAAATAATTTTTTCCTGATTTACGATGAATTTAAATTGAAAACTAATACTAATTAGAAAGATGTCACATAGAGTGACCTGTTTTGAAACTAATAATTTATGGCGCTCGAAAAACATTGGAAAAATAGTTATCTGTCTTCATTAGGGCTCAAAGTTATATATATCTAGATCACGGTTGGCCAAACTGCACCGTATGCGAGCCATGGCACGGTTGGGTCACCCCAATGGGGTGACCCGGGCGTGCCGCAACGGCACGCCACGGTTTGCCACGGACCGGTACGGTCCGGTCTGTGGCAGGTCTATTTTTTTTTAAACTTTACTTCTCACATCCGGCGTATTTAAGGGGTTTATATGGTGTCTAATTGAGATGAAATTTTAAACACAAGTTATTAAGAGATGATACAAATTATAGTAATTTTATTTTAATTTTTTAAATTAATTTTTTGTCAAGTAAAAAATATCCCAAAAATCATTAGATCGACTTAATCTCAACATCTAATAGATCTAATGGTGTCTAATTGAAATAAAATTCAAACATAATCTAATTAATAGATGATACAAATTATAGTAATTTTAATTTAATTTTTTAAATTAATTTTTTGTCAAGTAAAAAATATCCCAAAAATCATTAGATCGACTTAATCTCAACATCTAATAGATCTAATGGTGTCTAATTGAAATAAAATTTCAAACATAATCTAATTAATAGATGATACAAATTATAGTAATTTTAATTTAATTTTTTAAATTAATATTTTATCAAGTAAAAATTGTCCCAAAATCATTAGGTCGATTTAATCTCAACATATATGTATTAATACTCATGATATTTATATTTTTAGAATCAGTACATTTTTTTAGTAATTATGATGACTTTAGATTTAATTTTATTTTCGGACCAAATGTCGTCTCGTTGAAGTGCACAAAGAATTCGTCGTACAACGACAAATTCTGTGTGCACTTAAGGGGTCTAAATGGTGTCTAATTGAGATACAATTTTAAACATAAACTAATTAAGAGATGATACAAATTATAGTAATTATAGTTTAATTTTTTAAATTATTTTTTTGTCAAGTAAAAATTATCTCAAAATTATTAGGTCAACTTAATCTCAACATTTATGCATCAATAATTTTTTATATTTTATATTTTTAAATAAATATATTTTTCTAGTAATTATGATGACTTCATATTTGACTTTATTTTTGGAACCGAATGTCGTCCCGTTGAAGTGCACACAATCAAAGATAGTACCAAAATTATATTAATAATATAAAAATAATCTAAATTAAAGATAATTATGTTTTATATAAGTGATCATGTCTTACGTATAATTTACCATCTCTTTTAATTTCTTAATATCATACTAATATTTTATTATACATTTTAAGACGTTACAGTTTTGTTTATATTTTCGGATTCTTGGTGTTGATCTAATGAAATACATTGGTTATATCATGAACAACTTTCATGAAGAACTCAAAGATTAGATCATCCTCGTTCAGGTTATAGAGAGGCCGCACTCATTGCTAGTTTGGATCGCGATATGAGAGAGAATGTCAAGAATAATCCACTGTATCTTTAAGCACAAATATTCATTTGATGTGATTCTAGTTAGAGTTTGTAGAGAAAGTTGTGGGGAACAACTTTCATGAAGAAGTCTCGAAGAGATATATCTTCGTTTGAGATGTGGATGGCATGATAATCATATATATATATAGATCATGATATGAGAGAGAATGTAAAGAATAATCTACTATAACTTTGGACATAGACCACCAATTGAGGTGATTTCACTTCGAGGACGAAGCTGAAAAAGAATTGAACAACTTTGATGAAGACCTCGTGAGCATATCAACCCTTTTCAGGCTGTAGAATGCGTGATATCTCTGATAGTTCTAAAGGATATGAGAGAGAAAGGGGAGAGAGAAATGGTGCTTATATGAGATGAGATGGAAATTCTATCTTGAATTTGGATGTAGAGTTTTCTTTTGAAATTTGTTATTTTAAATATTTATCAAATCACAAAACTAAAAACACAAATTAAACAAGTTATTTTTCTACCGTATCTCAACGGTACGGTACGGTACGTATCTTCCTACGAAGAATGCGATACAATCGATCCGAACGGTACGACGAATCTTGATCTGAATGCATCATGGACGTAGAGTATTCATTAGTTTCAACGGAACGAGGTCTGCCAACAAAGTGGTTTTGTTGATATTGATAGCGAATTCTTGTAAATAGATTCTTATAACTTGTGATATGCTTTTGTAATCTTTTGTTCTTATTTTAAAATATTTATGAATATAGTCAAATAATTTTAATCATGCATGGCTATTACTTCCATTTAGTTAACGTAATTCGAATGTGTTTTTAAAGCTAATATAGGTATTAAGGGTATTTTTCAGCCTTTTTTTTAGCATTGCAACTTTCTCCGTAATATCTTATTCTTTTCAGAATTATGGTTTCAGATTTTCAGAGTCATGAGATATGAGTATCTTCGCAATTATAACTGTAAGACGGCTATTTCTACAATTATTCCTTTATTTTAGTCCCCATCGTTTTTCCTGGCGGCGAGCTCTCGGCATCCGCGTCATTTCACCATCCCCCCATACCCAATTACCCCCATCCCGTAAGACCTCCCCGGACGACTCCTAAAACGACCTCATGTTCTGACTGGTCTGAAACCAAAGAAATCGTTTTAACCCCCGACATCTAGTCATCATTCAGACCAATCAAAACAGAATGTCGTGTTGATAGTCGTGCAACTGTGATCATCTACGAGGGCGGTGCGCCTGACGTGTCGGTTAAGGCCGGAGAGGATATACGTGACGATATCCGTAGTTTCCCGCAAGCTCGAGGTCAGAATTGGCAACTGGGGAAAGACCCCGCCCTGGCGCAGGTACCTATATAAACGAAGGGCGAGGGGTCAAATTGGCACACGCGTTTAATCTAATCGCCACGTCTCACACGCCCGAGCCGCTTCGTTGTTAACGTCGAACGAACAAAAAAAAAGGACGCCGAGCTCCCCAACGGCGACAAAATAAATGCGCTCCATCTGAAACGCCTCCCCCTTCTCCTTCCACCATCGCTCTCTCTCTCTCTCTCTAATCGGAGCTCGTGGCTCTCTCAGCTTCCAGGTGCGCGTCTTCTCACCTAATCTCCCCTCCCCGCATCTCCGGCTCTGTTTTGTTCTTGAGCAAGTTAGATGTTAGGGTTTCAATTCTGGGCGAAATGGGGGCGATCTTGACTGTGTGGCCCTGGGTGGCGAAGTGCCGTGCACGTCTCTCGGCATTCGTTTGTTTCCGGGCTAATTTGCGGTTGTCTTTTTTGTTGACTTGTTTTTTTTTTGTTTTTGTTTTTGTTTTTTTTTCCCTTTTGAATCTTTTATCTCCTGGGTTGGAGGGGTGTGTGCGCGGGGGTGTACGAAGTGTCATCGTTGGAGCGTTTAAATTGGTGGGTTTCCGTCGCGAAGGATTAATTCTTGGTTCGGTTGGATGTTGGGGTACCTTTGCGCTTCTTTTGCGCTTTGTGGTGCGACAGGCGTGAGATCTTCTTGGGCTTTCAATTGGTGGAAAGCAAGGTAGGTACTCTTTTGTTTTCCTTTTTTAGGTTTCGGATGACTGCTTGTGATTAACTGTATGGTACCTTAACATAGCTTGCCAAAGTCTTCCCAATTTCCACTTCCTTTTTCTTGGGTTCTTGAGGAGTTCTGCTAAAGCAGTCATGTTTAGGGACCTTGAGTGAAGACTGGATTTGTCAGGCATTTGACTGTATAGTGGGTTGTGAATGCAAAGGGGGAAGCTGAGTGAAGGAGCATTTTTATAGAGATCTTCACAACATGAGGAAATTGAAAGTCGTTATGGTATGATTATCGTGGAACTTTAGCCAAAGACAAATCATCGATACGGCTGTTTAGATAGGCCTGGAATACAATATTGAGATAGGTCTCCCTAGAATACAATGTGTAAGTTGAGCATCCCCATCAACTAAATCAGGCAAAAGCTAACATTGATTTACATGGACTTGGAGTTGAAGTGACTGAGGCAAACACCTGTTTCTGGACAGATTAAACCACCTTCAAAAGAAAATTATTTGATTTTTGTTTAGGTTGATCCAGTTAGAAGACATCTAAATTTGTTTTTCCGAAACTACATTTCTGAATTCCTTGTATTTTGGCAGACATCTCAGTGAAGGAAGACCACAATAGTTGAAGGAGCAAGAGACAATGATTCAAAGAATAGAGGGTCCTTTTTGTAGTCTTCCTTTCTTTGGGGTATCAACTCTGAGTTTACCATAATTTTGAGTCTCATGTTTCATGTGATGAGGTCTCAACATTCTCTCCAATCACGATGAATGTAGTCAGCAAGGTTGGGAGCTTGATTACCCAGGGTGTATACTCTGTTGCAACACCTTTCCACCCATTTGGTGGTGCTGTTGATATCATTGTGGTTGAACAGGAAGATGGGACCTACCGTAGCACCCCATGGTATGTACGCTTTGGCAAATTTCAAGGTGTCATCAAAGGTGCTGAAAAGATTGTGCACATATTTGTCAATGGTGTTGAAGCTGATTTTCACATGTATCTAGATAATTCTGGTGAGGCTTACTTTGTAAGAGAAGAATCAGGAAATAGCGGCACAGAGCAAAGTGAACAGGGATGTAGTAGTTCTGATCTACATGATTCAATTCAAGATGGTAATATAACCTGTAGTGCTAGTCAGGAAAATGATGAATGCAACATAGAAGAGGAGATGAATGCACCACTATATGGTTTCAATGCTGAGAACTCTTTGGAGGGAAATTCTATTGGTTCCTCAGAATATAGTGCATATCATTACGGAAGCCTGGATGATGTGGAGGATTTGGTCAAATCCTCTGAAGATTTGAGTTCAGAAATGGTGTTGTTCAGTGTGGATGGACACGTGCTCACAGCACCGATTTCTTCAAATGAAGAGAGCATGGAAAATGTGCAGTTGGGCACACCTCAATTCCACCTAGGTCCTGGTGAAGGCTCTACTGAAGATTTTACATCCGGTGGGGATGAATGGGGAAGAGGTCTGTTTGATGATTTGGATGCTTCTCCACCTGTCTGTGGGGATACCTTAAGAGATGCATCCGGAAAATCAGGGGTAGAGATGCAAATGTCTGACGATCATCAAGGGTTTCAATGCACTGGAAGTAAATCTGCAGAGAATGCTAACTCTGAGAATGTTGACCTAGGGATGCAAGGAAATGATAAGCTCACGAGTTACCTGGGGTTGTCAGAAATAACATCAGAAATAAAGTATTGTGGTTCTCCACATTCTGATTCATTATCTGTTCCTATAAATGGAAAAGGTGATCATGAAGATTCAGCAGATAATTCTCTCCCCAATGATCAGATGATAGAGGAATTGGGAACCGGTGGCAATTTTCATGTCAGTTATGATGCAAATTCTCCATACCTAGGATCTGAATGTGAAGCTAGCTCAAACGTAAGGATTGAAATTGAGGACGCTGTAAACAGTTTCATAGTGGATGAACACTCAAGGGAACAAACACCACTTTGAATTTTGATAACCCTTCCAGTGATGTGTTAGCAATAAATGCGCAAGTGGAGACACACGAGAAGAAGATTGTGATTGAGAATTCAGATTCTGCAGCCTCCATGTCTGTCTCTGTGGAGTCATTAGGCATGAATATGGAACTGAAGCATGAGCAGATGGAAAATAACCTGGGGCAGTCTTCCATCAAAGAAGAATGTAGCTTAGCTGAAATCTCAGAACCTGAAAGCAACGTGCTTGGCTTGGGTAAGACCGTAGGAACCCTAATTTTCTTTTGTTGCTAGCATATAATTTTCATATTTCAACATGCTGAGGCTGACATTTCTCATATGGCCATTTATTTCTTTCAATTTTCAGGTTTTGAGATATCACTGTGTGGAAATCTCTTACGTCCTGGCATGGGCCAGAAATCTGCAGGTGAGGCCTTTGAAGCCCATCGTATTTCAAAGGAGGAATTTGAATTGTCAGGGTCAGAAATAGTCAAGAAAGGGAACCTTATTGTGAGGTTTAAGGAGAAATACTTGCCATGGGATGTAGCAGCTCCTATTGTCCTTGGTGTGGCAGCATTTGGTTTGGATTTTTCACTTGACCTGAAAAATTTTGTTCCCATTGAAGAGGAAGAAGCATCACAAGCCAGTCAAGACCTACGTGCTCTCTCGCCATCTCCGTCCACCCGCAGATGGAGACTCTGGCCTATTCCATTCAGGAGGGTCAAATCCTTCCAGCATAGAAGTAGTAACTCGTCAGTTGAAGATGTCTTTGTGGATTCTGACTCAGGTTTGCAGAGCCCACCTGATGAGTCAATGGCATCATCGAGTGGTACTGGTATCCAATTCCCTCGCAAGCAGTTCCTGAGAACCAACATTCCAATCACTGAGCAGATTGCATCTCTGAAGCTGAAGGATGGTCAAAATACAATTGCCTTCAGTTTCTCCACCAGAGTTCTTGGGAAACAACAGGTTAGCTCCATTTTCTCTTATTCATTCTTTATATGTATGTATTGTGTGTATCTGCAAATAATCCATGCATAATTGTCATTTTGTCATCATATCCCTTTTCACATTGGTGACAGGTTGATGCTCATATTTACTTATGGAAGTGGAATGCACGAATAGTTATATCTGATGTTGATGGGACTATAACTAAGTAAGCTTTCATTTATGACCTGAATTTTACTCTCTGGTATGCTGACATGGTCTTTCCTGTGATTTTGGATGGTTATAGTGGGTCTATTTTGATTATATACTTATGTAGCTGAGAGAGTAAATAGCTACATTATTGACCAAGAAAAGCAAATTGGCAAGTTCGTAATTTTATCTGCTATTTCTATTTATTCTCTTAAGATTCTGCTAGGATGCATTCAAAGAATTTGGATATCTGGGGCAAAGGTTCTTATGGCTTATGGGCACTATAAACTGCCAGTGAGATCATTGTTACATAATGAGGTCCTTCGCAATCTCATCTGTATTGAACATGCCAGGCAAGGCCGCTCTGATGTGACATGCCATTCAAATCATCAATGAAAACAATTTTCAGAGAGTAAATGGTATCATGTATTGTTAAGTGAAACTGGAACATGCACAAGGATATTTCCCTCTGAAAGAAACCAAAAGTTATACTCAGGAGATTATATAATAGAAGATCAGTGACAACAACTTCACACCACCAACAGCAACAAAATACCC
Organism: Colocasia esculenta; assembly: GCA_014218235.1. NCBI lineage: Eukaryota > Viridiplantae > Streptophyta > Magnoliopsida > Alismatales > Araceae > Colocasia > Colocasia esculenta. The sequence continues at coordinate 141,952,563 of CM024762.1, read as the reverse complement.
ATAGAGACATGCAGAAAGGACCATCTTTCCACAAACATATGGAATCGCTGTTGACAGAGAAACAAATTTTTTCTTCCATAGTTTGTAAGAACTGAGCACCATTGTTAAACTTTTCTTCACGTGTTAGATGCAACATTGTAAGCTAGGTTTGAATCGATCCCAGTCTCCTTTTGCACCATATGTTTTGAGGTAGATTGATTACCATGCCTTACATTGTCCAGTTCTTTAGGTCTGATGTCCTAGGTCAGTTCATGCCTTTAGTTGGACGAGATTGGACACAATCTGGGGTTGCGCGGCTATTCTCTGCAATTAAGGTATGTGTTGTATGCATTTTATTATAGACCTATAATGATTGTTAGAATCATCTGAGATTACCTTATACTTTCAGGAAAGGTTCTCATTTCTCTTTATATCATCGGTATGAAATATTGTGCTCTAATTTGGCAGGATGTTTGCTGTTTCAGTTTGTTTTGTTCATACTTTAACTGAGATGATAATACTGCAGTTCTTCATCTCCTTTATCTCAATTTTTGTCTGGTTGCATATGGAGTATTCTAGCACATGGCTTATCTCGTAATAAAAGGAAGAGAACTTATTGCAAAACTAATCCTTCTTTTGGGTACTGCAACTGACTCCAGGAAAATGGTTATCAGCTTCTATTTCTGAGTGCACGTGCCATTGTTCAAGCATATCTTACGAGAAGTTTCCTCCTCAATCTGAAGCAGGTATATATGCTCTCTCTCCCCCCCTCCCCTACCCCCACTCTGTGAATTGTCACTTGCCAGATCCTTGGAGAGCCTTTGGCAGACAGGTTAAGTATAATACCTTAATGCCTCTTTTGGCAGATCATTTATGTGCTTGCAATTTAACTACAGTTTATCTTTGTATTTTATGCATATTCTGTGGCACCTAGTCAATTCTTTGACTTCTTAATTATTACATAGTATTATCTTTACTTTTTAGTCAGTGCTTGAACCTGGAAAAGAATCAGGGGGCATCAAGGAGCTCATTTGATCATATTGCTAATGTATTCAATCTGTTTACCATGAATCCCCTAGAGATTTTACCATGCCTCACTTGTTCCTCAGGTCTCTGCTAGAAGCCTAGGCTATAGAGCTGACTTTTTGATATACTATGTTTGACTTGTTTGTCAGGCTATGCATCTTGAATTACTAATATTTTTCATTCATGCAGGATGGCAAGACATTGCCTAATGGACCTGTGGTCATTTCACCTGATGGACTGTTTCCTTCATTGTATCGTGAAGGTGATAACTTATTCTGGGTGTCTTGTTGTATCAGTCTGACATTACTTGGTGTTCATCAGACCTGAAGGTTCAGATTTTGCTGTCCGAAGTTTCATGTGTTTTACATGCATACAGTCACAGGAGATGGCATCAAAAAACTCTTGTTTGAAACAAAATTGGACTTCTTCACTAGGGGCTCTCACTTCATTTAAGCATGGGTGATGTGTGGAAAGAAACAAATAGAATTAGAGGCAAAAAGGGTGATTTCTGAATTCTGACAGTTTTTTTTTTTTTAAGGTGAGTCAGATTGTTAAGTCAGGGAGCCTTTCTTTTTGTCGGGTTGTGAGAGTCTCCAAATTTCTACACATTAACTTCCAAATTCCGTAACTTGAATGATCTTTTTCTCTTCTCTCCGATGGTTACGCATAGGCAGGGACTGGTCCAATTTGCCACAATTGCTTGCCTTGGGATTTGGAAGCTTTCCTGCCCTCCAAGCAAGCCCAGGATTTGGGTGCCTCACTCTCTGCTTGGGATCTTCTCAGAGTTCTGTTCCTCTCAGCATCCATTGGGGGGAGGGGGGAATAGAGATGTGTTTAACCTGCCACGCTAACATGTACTATCTTTCTTGAGCAACCACCTGTGACAATTCTAGACCTTTTTGTGTCTATTCATGAAGAATCATATACAGGTTTTCTTGGTATTCCTCTTCTCTTTCCTTGCATGGTTATTTCCCTCTTGACCATAGTCAATTCTGGAATGTGGTGGGTAGCTTTCATTTTGACTGTGATAAGTGAGATTTGAATTCTGCTATTCTCCTTTCTTGTTCCAACTCTTTACAATGATCCACATTGTCTTTCCCATAGACATCTTATTTTGTTGCCTTCTTTCAGAGACCAACACTAGCTATCATTCTAGTAGGATCGGTGATTTAGCTGTTGACTCCTGCTATATTCTTTCTTCTTCCAACTCTTTACAGTGATCGACCTTATCTTTCTCATAGCCATCTTATTTTGTTGCCTTCTTCAGAGCCCAACACTTCTTATCTGTTGAGCATGATTGGTGATATAGCTGCTTTATGACACACAAAGTACCTCTTAGGCAACAGCAATTTGTCCTCCTTGTTTCGTCTTTTGCTGCAAGGCAACCTTATGCCACTTTGTAATTTGTCTGAATCATTTATTTTCCACTAATTTCACATTCGAAATTATGTGCCATCATGCATATGCAGGCATCAAATATGCATGCATACATAATAAATATATGTATATACAGTGGACATAATGGGATAAGGCTCTGATGATGATGATGATATACAGTGGACATGCATATTACAAACTTCTGGTTATATAAATATCAAATGTGCCTCATGATATTCTGAAAGTGGCTACTTTCATTTGGTCCTTCAGATGTTTTTGGAGCTTGAGCATGACATCTAGGGACTTAAGGTTTTTCTTTCTTGTTGGAAGTTAAGTGCATGTTTATGCAACTTGTGCTCACTGCACATGATAGTTCATCAAATTACTTGATTGCTTCTAGTTTTCTGACGAGGTTTAATTTTGGTTGGTGGCAGTTATACGCAGGGCTCCTCATGAATTCAAGATTGCATGTTTGGAGGTGAGGGATTTAAAAATGATAATGAGTTAGTATTTTCTTCAAAAAAGAAAGAGTGGATTAGAACCTGTTTCCTTTGCTAGTAAATGTCTTTGTAATTTAATGTTTGTTGATCATGCAATACTTGGGTTTCTATTTTTCTGAAGGCAACTATTGTTCCAAAGTGACCGACTCGATGGGTGAGTCCTTTTTGTAGAGAGGTTTCTTTTGGGTGTTTATATCTCCACACTTGTACATTCTTTTTTCTATTAATATATCTTTATGGTACCAGCCACATTTTCAAAAAAAAAAAAACTATTATTCTAACAAGTGCTATTGTATATTGACGTGTATAACAAACGCTGAAGTTTTCATTCATTTATACTTTTCTGGAGCAAGGCAGACAACTGTATCCTGATCTCAGTTTATCTCTATCCTTCTATTTAGTTTTCATTTTCTCTGTATTCTCTCTGTGACAGGATATTAGGGCACTTTTCCCTTCCGATTACAATCCTTTCTATGCTGGCTTTGGGAACAGAGATACTGATGAGCTCAGTTATCGAAAAATTGGTATTCCAAAGGGGAAAATATTTATTATCAATCCAAAGGTACATTGTTTCATGCAAAAAATTTATAATGAAGTGAGGTAGTGAGATTGATTTCTAATATATTGTTTTGCATTTAACAGGGCGAAGTGGCTATTAATCACTGTATTGATGTGAAATCCTATACATCATTACACACATTGGTCAATGACATGTTCCCTCCCACGTCAGTGGCTGAGCAGGTTAGCTTTCTAGTGAGATTGAATGAGTGGTCATTGAAGTGTAATTTACCAATGAGGATAGTTTGTGGTCTTCTATTGGTTTTCTGAAGTAGATGAAGCAAAGTTCATCGCTTCTTGAATCTTCCCTCTTCAATGTCTGATGAGGTGATGGTTGAGACTTGGCTGTGGTGGTTGCCATGGGGAAGCTCAAAACTCGTGTCCCACATGACTACAGAAAAGGCGAACAAGAGAAATGTTCGTACCAGAACATTAGCCAATCTTGTGGGCCTGTGGCCTCTTTTGTGAACTTAGCCAAATGCCAAGTATAATCAGTTGCTGATAATCAACATCAGAAAAGGTCAGGCAAAATTGCATTTCATGGGGAGCTATTAAGTCTTTAAATGGAGTTGTGGGGCTTTTCAGAATGAAAACTCTTCTCCATATCAGGTTTGGCAAGGGTACCTGACACACCAGCTATGTGAATTAGAACTTGCTAAGTTCTTGAATTTTAGGGGAAGCTCACGAAACCCAATGCAGATGTGGGCAGATTTGGAGGATCCTTTTGATGTTCTACAGTAATCCACAAAGTCGCAGATGATTAGTTGTTAGCCACAGACAACCAAAGGCAACATCACATGCTTCTCTGTGAGAGGCAAGGAACGTGGAAACTGTTTATATATGAGATGGTAAAATCATCCTCCCCTGGACCCCATAGGTAATATAATTAATCATTTGGGCAAGGTACATTCTTCAAACAAGAAACTTGTCGAGGAGTGCCCCTTCTCATTCCTTTTGACTGGCTGTTAATTCCTCTTCATCAAACTTGACCATTCTTGGAAGTTATAAGTGATTATAACCTTGAGTTCTTATCTGTAATTTATCCTTTGGGGCACTATTTGACTTGCTTTCCATGGAGATTGGTAGCCGACCTTATGTTGGGCTCTAACATCAAATGCCAACTCCTAAGAGTTAGTGGATCAGGGAATCTCCTGCGGCATGCCTTTGTTGGGGCATGCACCCCTTCCACGCCATGATGAACTCCTTGTCTCCTTCCTGCGAATCATCTCACTGGAGATTGGATAATCCTATCTAACTTCCCAACTTGTGGTTATCTTCCTGGCTGCTTGAACAATCGTTGGGCATCAGTGACAGGCAAGCAGCGTATTAGCCTGTTGCATGGTCAGGAAGATGGAAATAAAATAGGCCATTCGGGAAGCATTTTATTGCGATGTGATGTTTCTTTGGGGCTTCCCTTGTCAGGACACTTGTATTAGTTCCTGGATAGTGCTAGGAATATGCAAAGGACAGCTTATTGTTGGTTTGGTTGATTTTGGCATTTGTCGTATGCTTGCATAACCCTTGTGAACTGCTGGTTTTCCAAAGACTTGCATTTGAAGCTCCTAAATGTGAGGAATTTGTCTTCCTCTCCAAATCCAGAATACCTCCATTCATCATTTGTGAAGCTACTGAATGTTTCCAGCCAGCCCAGATTTGAGGTTTGTGAGTTTTGTGAGCTGGAACTGAGCCACCATTTTCTGTATGATAGCTAGGTTTTTAGGTTTCCAAGTCAGGCACATTGAAGCCCGAGTATGTTAATTCTCCCTTTGAGCATCATAGGACTTCGGAATTTTTTTTTTTGCATTTCTATTGTCTGTTTTGCAAGTTGCCCTTGGCCAAAGTCCTATTCCTGTCTCCTATGTCTATTCTGGAGGCCATACTAGTGAGATTACCATCAGACCCCGAAAATTTAACGTGTTGCACCGTAATGGATTTGTCTTAAGCTGCTATGCAGCTGGTACCGTAGGACACTGGCGTTCATCAACATTATCTTGTTTTTCCTTTGACGTAAGATACTGTAGTTTCATATTTGTGAACAAGCTTCATTTTTTTTTTTTTTTGAGTTCTGTGTATTCGGATCTTCCACAAACTTATTCCTGGGTTACACTCATATTCTTGGACATTTTCCGCAGGAGGATTTCAACTCATGGAATTATTGGAAGATGCCTTTGCCAAGCATTGATTTCTAATCCACAGTAGAGTTCTTCCAAGGTGGAATTCTAAACTTACAGAATACCCGGTTTCATCATTGGTCGATGGTGCTTTCTATTGACAGGCATTCTTTGTATTTTTTTGATCTGAGATGAGGTGTACGGCCATCAAATTGGCCTTGCTGCCATTTGTATATCATTGATGTATCAATTTTTGAGAAATGCGTGGCCAGCAGCCAGAAAATTTAATCGTCACATAAATAAGCATCTTGTATATTAGTTGCACGTTGTTCTTTTATGTAATTATGTCCATACGTTTGCATGAAACAACTATATCCGTTTGTACTGTTGACAATTTTAGGGTGGAGGGAGTTATTTACCGTGGAGGCTAAGGCCATCTGATAAAGAAAAGAGTAGAACGAAAATAACAGCCATTAGATATCTCCATTAATCCATTGAATTTAGGGATTAATTTCTTCAATCTGGACATTTGATCCCGATCCGTCGTACTCTGAGCTGTTTAATGTACCTTCCAGGACAGTAGGATAACTCATCCAAGCTTTCTGAGAAGAGCCTATAAGAAGAGCCTACAAAATTAATATGCGTTTGTGGAAGGTCAAGGGGTAAGTGTTAGTTAAAGGGTTGATAAGTAAAAATTGCAACTCTCAGAAGTGCTTTAGAACACTTCAACTAGGTATCATCCAATTATTTTACATATCCAACATTGCCTTAAAATGGAATCACCTCCGGACTTTCATAACTTTCTTCCGGTTGTTCTAAGTGCCTTGAGACAGGTTTAATGTAGTGGCGTCCAACGTGATGTCACATGAGCTACCACCTCAACAAACAACGGCGGTGATTGGCATTGGACATCAAAATATAATCTTTATTCTTTAGACTCCAAAATATAAATCTTGAGCTCTAAAATATTATTATTATGGTTTAAAAATATTAATTGAGTTTTTAACATTTAGACTCTACAACACATAATTTGTACTCTAAAATATAATTTTGAGTTTTAAAATATTACTCGATTTAAAAATATTGACTAGACTTTTAATATTTGAATTTCAAAATACTAACATTAGGCTCCAAAATACTTTGGCTCTAAAATATAACCTCAACGTTCAATAATATTGACTAAGTTTTAATAATAATGTGGGTTTCAACGTAGAGATTTTGGTCTCGAAAATACAAAATATGACTTCAAAATAAAAATTTGGGCTCCAAAATAATAATTTTGGATCTCGCCGTTATGGGCGGCGGCAACTACAGCCTATTGCTCTATATTTGTTGAGATAACAGTTCATGTGACACCATGCTAGATTACACAGAGACTGACATCTTATTAATATTGCACTTACTGTACTCATGCAAATTGCATGCGTTAGATCTAAAAGTTATCTGTGTGTTGTACCAATTCCTAACCACAAACTTCAAATCAAAACTTTCTTGGTCAGATAAAAATCGAATCATGAGAGGAAACATTGGTCAGAGCGTAAGTCTAATCCTGAAGGTCAAGCTCAAATCATGTGCATGTTTTAGTTCAAATCAAGGCATGGATGTAGAACCCAACCCAAGCCTGTTCATAGAGCAGCAGAGCTTTCCACCAAAAGGCCGTCAGTCTACCAACGAATTATGGGCACACTTTCTAAACTGAATGCTAGAACAGATTATTTCCATTTATTTTTGCTGAAGCAGCGACACAATCACGACCACAATTTCATAAAATTAGCTTCAGTGGAAGATCACATTTTTCAAAGAACATAACATAGTCATTGTAATTGTCCATGCAATACTGCTCAACTTTCAGAAGAATTAGATCAGGTGTGACAGCCAGATGTTTCAGGAAACTGCTCCCTGAGCCATATTTTGAGGCAAAGAGACCTCAACATAACAGTATTAACACTGAACACATTCTGGTAAAATGGATGCAAGTGGTATTATTAGCAATAACAATGAAAGAAAGGAGAACGGGCGACAGGAAACACGTATCTCCCAGTTAAGAAATGCTGAACTAGTATGATGCAGAGAACAGTTGGATACATCCGTCAGCACTTCAGAGTTTTATGCATCTCCTGAGGCAGTCATCAAGTTATACAATGCATATCCACCTCGATGGCAGCCGGGAATTTTCAAGGTCACACTGTCTATGTCACTCTGAAAATTAAGAAAACTAATCAGAAATTTAAAAAGGGCTAATTTCATAGAAACTGCTGCCAAATGCAAAATATCAGGTATGCCACCATTGATGCATAATATCATAAATGGCATCTGTATAGAAAGATACTACAGCATTTCCTATCACTGCCGCCTTCCGTCGCCCTAACCATGCTAGATCTAGTTAGGTCTTAAGTTGTTTCTCCATGATTAAAAGCTCCACTCAGAGTATGGTCCATAATCTTCTCCTGTACTTGCTTTCTCTCTGGTGATACACGACGATTAGTGAGTGAAGTGACCAAACTTCTCCCTGGCAGGTCGCAGAGGGCTCACCGTTGGGCAAGGGAGAACGTTTGGCTGTATTTTAAAACAGAGAACAATGTGTTGGATATTTTACTCATTCTCTTCTATCCATTCTTTTGCATTCAAGTGAACATTCTTGGCATTTTCTGACAGTAACAAATGCAGATTAACTTTAATGTCAATTTTGATACAATGTTTATCTATCAATGATATATACATACATTATACATAACACATATAAGAATACATACATGTAAAAGTAGCTTATGTGAAATTAACCTGAAGAGAAAGGGAGAAGAAGAATACGTCTACAACGTCTACATTCTATTTGGGAATATAAACTGAGAAGCAGAAGATAAAGCCAACCTTTGACATAGCATAAAGCTGTGTAGATTCGTAGCCATCTTGAGCACTGGAATAGAGCTTGTGAACCTCTTCTGATTCAAGATTACACTTGAGGAAGAAGAAGGCTGTTGGTCTTACATTTAGCTCCCTTAGCGAGATTCCAATGAATACTGGATGAGTCTGCACATTGGCTTGTAAGGAAGTTAACATCAAAACCGCCTTCAAAGTAAAGATCAAGAAATGCTAAAATCTCAATAAAAGGCAAAACACATTGAAAAATAGTATGTATTTGTCATTCAAGAAATATATTAGATAAACAAGCATAACTGGTTTCTCAGAAAGTAAATGTTTGGAATAAGAGAAAAACTACTTCTCCATCACTCTATTTCTAGTTTTTCATTCCAGGGTGACAGGGCCCACAACAGGTATTAAGAAATATTGACCCTCCCCCTAAATGACAAATGTTGTTCTCATGTTAGTGAACATATATGATTACTTCTGACCATAAAAATTGGTAATTGATAGGCAACATGGATTTGCATTTCTTGAATATGGGTTACTACTGTACTTATTCCAGTTACAGACATCATTTGCAGGTCATTATTGGGTGGAAAAATGGTATCCAAGCTGCAGGTTTCCATCTTCCTCCAGAGAAGGAACGATTCTTTGGACTCCCCTAGAGAAGGGAATAGCCACACAGACAATCTTTTCTCCTTCCACTTGGAGAATATAATCCCACCAGAGATGATGTAGGTATGTCTACAAACACACATACTAGTAAAGATAGGTGGTGGAGAACATGGGAACAACAAAAGCTACAGTGTCATTAGTATCTTTTTTCACACAACAGAAGCATCACATGGATAGACATTAGCAAATAGTTGAGGCGTCAACTAAGTTGAGTGGCATAACCAGAGATGAGACAGGAACACCAATTTCCTCCACCACCTCACGGATAATACCATCAAACATCTCCTCTGCAACCTTTTGATTTAGGAGGACAAGATCGGTCAAGGGCTCATCGGTTGTATGTGCAGATATACCAACTTCCTTTGGCTGCCAATCAGAAGATCATGACTTTAACAATTATACATCCACTGCCAAATGTAAATGAATATCGTTGGACGTGGTCATTTGACTTTGGCAGTTATCTGATAAAAAATACTTCAAAAGAATATCAAGTGAAGTACCTCTGAGTGGCCTCCAGGGAACACAAAGTATCCTGGAAATTCTCCAACATTAGAACTCCTCTGTAAGACAAGAATTTTTTTGTCAGAAGTCTCTACAATTGCACCATTACCCAAAGGGCTACCCATGTGCTGGCACCGTATGGAATCATCTACAAAAAAAATGCAAATATGAATGTAGAAACAAGTTTTTAATTATATGATGTATCTATTTCCAAAAAAAAAACAATAGTTCATTGTTCATGCACAAGTTGGGCTTCTTAACGAAATGACAATTCTTTGGAACATATAAACTATCAGTAAACAGGGACCTGCAAAATCTGCTTTGACTACAATAGTAAAGAGTGGAAACAGTTGTAGTAGCATGAGTCAATTGATGGCCAAATATGATTCTAGGTGACACGGACAAAATGGACATGCATGTAAATTAAAACTATCATTACCTTCAGAAGGAACAAGAAAATTCTCCCAAAGAGGATTTAAATTTGTGCCGACAAATGTCCTGGATATACAATGAAGAACTATCACATGGACTTTACTGCAAGTAAGATATCATCTTCGGACAATCATCATCAAAGTATCGATAAAAGACTGAGAAAATCGATTTCTTAATATATTCTATAAATTGTGGCATCTTTTACATTTCTAAATATTTCCATTTGTAATTATCTTCATTCCTACCATTTAAGATGGCTTTGCAAATACCATCTTCTTCTTCACCCATTTCCTGGGTAGTTTTCTAACAAAGACAAAACCAATGCCCTTTTGGTTGGACTATTAGATTGATGAAACCCATTTATTCTATACAAGGTATTCATGAGCTAATCTGTAACTCTAACGGTACTGGGCCTCTCCACCGATGAACTTGAGCTTTTGGTTGACGGCCAATACATGGTATCAAACCAGGTTGTTCACAGGGATGCCCGCATTTGCCCTTGTGATTTTGGGACTTACTGCATGGCATGACCTAGGTTTGTCCTAAAAGGGTGTGCTTGTGAGTGCCATTTAGTCCACAGGTCATTTCGTGCCTACATGAGTTTTACATCGTTTTATCAGCTTTACATGTAGATGTAGTATTAATTTTAATTACAATGCCTTTATAAATGTCTTTATTGTAATTGATATAGGTGAACATACTATGTAAGTTTTACTGACTGGTTGGGGAGGGATTGATGATTTCAGCCATTAGTCTCGGTTTCCATTATTCTTTAAGATGGCAAGGGGGAAAACATGCAAGTGTAAGAACACTTGCATGTCACATATGCTAACCTATATGCATGCCCTTTTATCAAACAAAATAATTTTCATATTCTTCACATACAATACAAGATTAGCCTATCTGGCACAATGAAATTCTAGATAATTGCCTCCATTACATTCCACAATTACAGTTCAACCTCTAGATGCAAGTTAATACCTTCTTAGGGTCCACTGCAAAGAAAATGCAACAAAACTTGGGTTAAAAGAGGCTGACCTATAGTCCGTCAAACCTAGCTTCAGACAGACACAGTTCCCCCTGGAGACATCATCTCTGCTCTTCAAGATGCTGTCTCCGTACTGTAATATCAAGACAAAAGGTATTTCAAATACTGCAACGCAAAAAAAACGTATGTATATAGCAGTAGGCTCTCATCAATCAAGTTACAATAGATTTCCAGGTGAACCTGTTCCTTTTAATGGCTCTTTTTTTTTCTCTAAATAAGGCAAACTGTACTAGCAATTTTTATTGCAAAACAGAGGTAGTACAATCAGAGGAGAGGCCTTGATGTCAAAAAGAAAAGAAAGGAAAGGCTACATTTTTTTGGTAAGTAAAGGCTAAAACTGTATCAATCAATAGTATGTAGAAAAGGCCTTGAACACACAATCTGCGAACTAAGGCCTGGGCTAGCTACCAGCTAGACAAACAAGCAAATGGTGAAACTAGGAGAGCGCACCCCACCTCAGAGAGGTGAAATGTTCTCACTCCACTAGTTTCAACCAGTGCCTGGAGACAATGACCCATGACCACATAGACCGTGGCCTAACGAGTCTTGAAACCAAAATTTCTCAAAATTCTAGCAGATCTAACACTACTTTGCTTTTTGGAAGCCTGTTATGGCGCACGTCCTCGAGAATGGAAAGTAGCACTTTAATAAGTTAATCGTATGCCTACTCCAAGTATATAGGAGGATAAAGTATGGCAATAATAGTCAATAATAGTCTCCACATAAACCTTTATGCCTCTAAAAATTCTCCTCTCTCTTTCCATATGTTCTAACAAGCTGCTGGAGATAAAATGTGTAAAACAGAAGATACAATTTTTAAGTGTTGTTTGTCCCTTCTGTCTAAGATGCTCCCACATATCTGATACTGAAGTAAGAATCCCTAGGAAACCAAATACCTGGTCAAGAACCATCCTAACTTCAGCACTAACACTATCAAGTGATCAACATTCGTTTTTGAGATTAAAAAAAGGAACATGTGGTGTCATAGTTATGTCTCTGTTATTGGAAAAGAAATTATACCAAAACCAAAAGAAAAGACAAAAGCCAAAGCGACATCTTGAGAAGGAGATAAAAGGACTTGGAGTATGAAGCATTAATAAAACAAACGCATGACTTGAAAGACATTGAATAAAATAAGCTAAATAATTACATAAATAATATCACAAACCACCCTCCCAACCCAAAATATGAAATCTGATGATAGTCAACTCCCAAGTCTTCATGCATACAAAAGTGGCAGCATGCCAATGGAGGGTCATATGTATGCAACCTGATGCGGGACGACTGACACACTTGGATGCAAACTGACCCAAAATGATTTCAGCAATGAACAATTTAAGTTAATGGTTTTCACACTTCTTCCACAGGATTAACAAGAAGATAAATTACGTAAAATAACAAAAAACTAGTCGTTAGAGTCGTCCATCGCAGCAAAGAAACGTTATGGATCGTTCGTAGTGAGAACTACCGCTAGTCTAGGACGATAGCTATACGTTCAAATATCGCAAATTTAGTAGATGTACAGGTAGGATCTCACAACTCACAACCAGCAATGATTTTTTTATACTTTAAAAGTGGCTAGTCAATCTAATCTCTCATGCACGGGAACATATACGTCATATAATAAACAGCAAGTTTGGGACGTTCCTATTGCGACTTACCGACCCGTTGAAGAACGGGGTTCCGTACCGAACACGACGGTAGGCGACACTGGATGGCGGCTGCTGCTGCTAGCTCCTGGATCGCCCAATGATAACCAGGCAAACGTAGTGATCACTGGATCCACCAAACGCGTACGGGGTGGCGAAACTGCAGGTCGTCGAGGGTGCTGGCGCGGGGGCGTTCTCGAGCGTCGTGGCAGTGCGAATTCGTGCGGAAAGAACGGCGGGTACAGATACAGAAATCCGGCAGCGTTGACGTTTATATTTTCTGCCCCGTCGTTATTCATCGAACCGTCTTGCAAGCAGTGTTCAGTGCTCCCGGACGATGACTTAATGGATTTGCGGGACTGGGGTATTGGCTGTGTAGGAGGAAGGCGCAAAATGGAAGGGAATGGGCGCAGGTGTCAGCCCGACTGGTGGGGTCTCACGACCGGGCAGAGAAGCTAGCCCGTGAAGGTCGCGGCCGAGTGCAGGGGGGCACGCGGCTGGAGGCGGTGGGGTGCACTGGAGGGGTTCGCACAGGGGTGTTCGCGGACAGGGGAGGCGCGGGAGACCTGTGGGGCTTCGGCTGGGGCCCGCGAGCGTGTGGAGAGGGCGGCTGGGCGACGGCACGGAGGGAGCAGGGTGGCCCACCTGTTGGTTCCGCTGCAGGAGGATGGTTGGCGGCTGTGCGAGCCGCGCTCTGGGGGAGGGCGGTCGGTACAGGGGTCCGCGCTTGGGCCCGCGAGCGCGAAAGCGGGCAGGAGAGGCTGCTGGTGGCCTTCGCGGGCTGGCGGGGTCGCACAGGAGGCGCTCGGCGTTGCTTGGCCACGGGGAACGCGCAGTGGCGATGAGGCGAAGTGGAATCCGATTCAGGGGCTTCCGAAATGGGAGTGAACTGGTAGAGAGAGAGAAAGCACAAGCACGGAGAGGAAGAAAGGCAGAACAGGGGGGGAAGAAGAAGGACGGGGAAGGAGGCAGGGAAGAGAAGGACGGGGCGGTGAAGCTTCTCGCTCTCCCTTCACGGGATCCCCAAACACAATCGCACAGGGCCTGCAACACAGTAACCGCCCAAAACTCCAAAGCAACTGTTCATTCTTTCAAACGTAAAACTGTTCATCATCTCGTGGGGAAGACAACAGGTACATATATATAGCCCTCTAAAGGCCAAGTAAAAAAGACCAAAATAACCTTACATCCTAAAATACTGAAATAACATAAATAAAGACAAAATAATGGGCCCTAAATGGGCCAGTCCACAATAAACTACTAAGATGTCTCAAATCTCCATCAATGACTCGTCAAGCCACAAGGACGTCGGTCGAGCAGTCCGACGACGACGGTAGACCAAAGTAGGGTCGAACCGGACCCGCGCACGTGAGTCCCCACCAATTCCCCCCGGCTGGGAGGAACTCGAACCCGTCGAGTAAGGGTCGCAGTCGCTCTGGTACTCTCAAGCAGGTCTGGGTCCAATCGCTGAAGCTCCTCACGTGTAACCCACGTGTCCTCGGTCGATGGCCTCCCTCTCCAACGGATCAAGTAGCGCTGATAGGCTCCATCCCTAGATGTAATAACTTGCTCGTCTAGTATATGATCAATCTGTTCTCGGCAGTGCAGTAACTGGGGCTGGAGGTGGGCGCTCAGGTGTAGTGTCACTCTCAAGGGGGGAAGAAGGCTCGAACGGATCACTGGGTATCATTGCTGGATCCCGATAAGCTACTAAATCAGCAACATTGAACGTAGAGCTAATACCATAGTCAGGAGGTAGGTCTACCACATACGCATTCGATCCGACACGCTTCAATACTTGAAATGGACCTGCTCCTCGGGCTTGTAGTTTCTTCACGGTTCCCGAAGGAAACCGTTCAGGCCTAACCCTGATCATTACGTATTCTCCTTCTTGAAATTCCTGTGGTCGTCGACGTGCATCTGCCATTTTCTTATAATGTTCATTGCTGATTTCAATACGTTGCCTAATGTTTTCATGAAGACTCCTAATATGTTCAGCTAAAGACTCGGCAGACTCTGACACACGGGCTTGATTGGGTAAAGGAATCAGGTCTAAAGGTCCTCTAGGCCTATAACCAGTGACAATCTCGAATGGACTCTTGCCTGTAGACCTATTGACAGAATTATTATATGCAAACTCGGCATGAGACAAGACCTGATCCCAACCACGCTCATGCTCTCTCACTAGACAGCGCAACAAATCTCCCAGACTCCTATTGACTACCTCAGTTTGACCGTCGGTCTGGGGATGGTAAGCATGCTCAATGGTAATGACGTGCTGACGGAACAACTCATGCTGATATATGGGCGAAGGCCCTTCCGAAAGCGGGACAGGGTTCCGCGCTTTCCTCACGGGCTCCACACCTCATCAGGTATTCGTCAAACTCGGCAATATACTCGGTAATAGAACGATTACCTTGAAAGATGTTTTGCCAACGATCAATGAGACGCTGTCGAAAGGATGCAGGAAGATACTTCTCACGAAGTTTGAGTTTCATTTCTTCCCACGATTCAATGGGATCCTGCCCTCTCTGCTCAAGGAGGGTCTCAACATTCATCCAGTAAGTCTGAGCTTGACCAATTAATTTCATCATGGCGAAACGAGCTCGGCGAGCATCAGACATACCCATCCAATCAAAATAGCGGTTCATACTCGCTTCCCAATCAAGATAGACTTTTGGATCCAAAGATCCATCAAATGTGGGTGCGTCGGCACGAACAACTCTACGATCATCTTGATCCCCGGAAGGTGGGGTCTCCAACCTTCCTCAAACTCCTCTTGACCCTCACGGTATCTTGGGTTCCGCTGATACCTTTGGTCAAAACGAGGGTCACCACGCTCTTCTCGCGCTCTCGGGTACTCATACCTCCGAGGTGCATACCCAAAGTCATCCTGACCTCTAGGATATCGGTCTCTCCTCGGGTCATGCCTAAGATTCGCACGACGCCATGATCAAATCGACCAACCTGATCTCTCGGGATACGTGGAGGTCTCCGATCACCCTCCCACTCATGGTCATTCTGTCTATCAGGTCTCTACGTGGGTGGGCACGGGTCTGGGGATATCCTCTACCTCATCAAAAGACTCATCTCAAGGTCATCTTCCACCTCTGGGCGGGCAACAGCTCGGTCAACTCTAGGGGGATTTAACGGGGCAGGTGGACGGACTGGTTCAGGAACTGCATTGGTAGGGAGTCCCTCTAGTGCAGCTATTCGACCTGCTATACCTTGGACGGTACGTCCCGACTCGGTGAACCCACTTTCCATACGTTGCTCGAGCTGATCCAGACGAAGCATTATTTGATCAAGTCTCTGAGCGACATCAGGTGCCCCAGGGGCATTTGCATGAGAACCAGACATTGTTGACGAGATGTGATACTCGACACCACTACGGGTGGGCATGAACTAGTGGACTCTCCTAGATATGTAACCCATTTAATGAACTTGATGCATGAGTTTAATGAACACAACAAACACAGGGTAACAGTCCTAGACAGTCTAAAACCATGCTCTGATACCAAAATTGATGCGGGACGACTGACACACGTGGATGCAAACTGACCCAAAATGATTTCAGCAATGAACAATTTAAGTTAATGGTTTTCACACTTCTTCCACAGGATTAACAAGAAGATAATTACGTAAAATAACAAGAAACTAGTCGTTAGAGTCGTCCATCGCAGCAAGAAAGAAACGTTATGGATCGTTCGTAGTGAGAACTACCGCTAGTCTAGGACGATAGCTATACGTTCAAATATCGCAAATTTAGTAGATGTACAGGTAGGATCTCACAACTCACAACCAGCAATGATTTTTTTATACTTTAAAAGGGCTAGTCAATAATCTCTCATGCACGGGAACATATACGTCTATAATAAACAGCAAGTTGGGACGTTCCTATTGCGACTTACCGACCCGTTGAAGAACGGGGTCCGTACCGAACACGACGGTAGGCGACACTGGATGGCGGCGGCTGCTGCTGCTAGCTCCTGGATCGCCCAATGATAACCAGGCAAACGTAGCGATCACTGGATCCACCAAACGCGTACGGGGTGGCGAAACTGCAGGTCGTCGAGGGTGCTGGCGCGGGGGCGTTCTCGAGCGTCGTGGCAGTGCGAATTCGTGCGGAGGAAAGAACGGCGGGTACAGATACAGAAATCCGGCAGCGTTGACGTTTATATTTTCTGCCCCGTCGTTATTCATCGAACCGTCTTGCAAGCAGTGTTCAGTGCTCCCGGACGATGACTTAATGGATTTGCGGGACTGGGGTATTGGCTGTGTAGGAGGAAGGCGCAAAATGGAAGGGAATGGGCGCAGAGGTGTCAGCCCGACTGGTGGGGTCTCACGACGGGCAGAGAAGCTAGCCCGTGAAGGTCGCGGCCGAGTGCAGGGGGGCACGCGGCTGGAGGCGGTGGGGTGCACTGGAGGGGTTCGCACAGGGGTGTTCGCGGACAGGGGAGGCGCGGGAGACCTGTGGGGCTTCGGCTGGGGCCCGCGAGCGTGTGGAGAGGGCGGCTGGGCGACGGCACGGAGGAGCAGGGTGGCCCACCTGCTGGTTCCGCTGCAGGAGGATGGTTGGCGGCTGTGCGAGCCGCGCTCTGGGGGAGGGCGGTCGGTACAGGGGTCCGCGCTTGGGCCCGCGAGCGCGAAAGCGGGCAGGAGAGGCTGCTGGCGGCCTTCGCGGGCGGGCGGGGTTCGCACAGGAGGCGCGCTCGGCGTTGCTTGGCCACGGGGAAACGCAGTGGCGATGAGGCGAAGTGGAATCCGATTCAGGGGCTTCGGAAATGGGAGTGAACTGGTAGAGAGAGAGAAAGCACAAGCACGGAGAGAAGAAAGGCATAACAGGGGGGGAAGAAGAAGGACGGGGAAGGAGGCAGGGAAGAGAAGGACGGGGCGGTGAAGCTTCTCGCTCTCCTTCACGGGATCCCCAAACACAATCGCACAGGGCCTGCAACACAGTAACCGCCCAAAACTCCAAAGCAACTGTTCATTCTTTCAAACGTAAAACTGTTCATCATCTCGTGGGGAAGACAACAGGTACATATATATAGCCTCTCTAAAGGCCAAGTAAAAAAGACCAAAATAACCTTACATCTTAAAATATGAAATAACATAATAAAGACAACATAATGGCCCTAAATGGGCCAGTCCACAATAAACTACTAAGATGTCTCAAATCTCCATCAAGACTCGTCAAGCCACAAGGACGTCGGTCGAGCAGTCCGACGACGACGGTAGACCAAAGTAGGGTCGAACCGGACCCGCGCACGTGAGTCCCCACCACAACCTCCCTCCTGCTTTTTGTTTAATTAAACCCAACCCATGACATCTAAGTCATAGCAAGCTACTGGAGTCCTGGCTAAAGTTCACATACTTTTTTAAATCAATGGAACCAGCAATTAGGGCTGTGCATTTTTCAGGCTAAACTGAGCCTATCAATTTGGTAAAGTTTGGTTTGGTTTGAAACCCATTTGACTCGTATCGTTTTCAGAAAGAATTTAAACCATAAAACCAAAGTGACCCAAAATGCATGCCAAGTTCACGAGCCAGAAAGCTGCCCAATACACATTTGTGACTTTCTGGAACTTTGCCATTCTTATAGGCCATGGAAGTCTGCTATGGGACAAATAGGAGCTTCACCCCTCAGCAGGCAGTGGCCAGTCATTGCCCTAAGCAGTGCTGTGTATGGGACAAATAGTCCCACATCATATAAAGCAAACAACACAGTAGCAAATCTCTAAAAGATTTTGTAAAGAGCTTGCACCCTTGTCATCCTCGCATGGGCTTTAACCATTTTGAACTCTAAAGCACACAATTGCAAGACCATTTTTTGGGCTTTAACTATTGTGGATTACTCAAAATAAAATGCTGTAATAGCCATCTTGATTTGGTTTGAACTTCACCAAATCAAAACTTTTTGTTAGGTTTTATAATTCTGGAGGTGGATTCGGTTTAGTTTGGTTTGGGCAAATTCTCCCCATAACTGGACCAAAACAAAACTGTACACACGCCTAACCAACAATAGCTTTCAACCATGTGATCAAGATGCATGTGCCGATAGGTTATGTCTGAAGGTTGCTTGTTGGTGGTGTGTTGAACACAGAATTTGTGCATAAACCTTTAGGGGTTGACATATGTCACTAAGCCTGACACATGCCGGCAGGCTGGTGTGTACTGATAGGCTGACATGTCCCGGAAGGATCATGCACAGCGATGGACTCAAATGCTCAGGTAGCGATTCAAGCTTTAATAGGCCGATGCATGCCAATAACTGGGGATGTTCCAGTAGGGCTCCCCCTCCCCACATCCTGCAACAACACCCCAATGAAGACACATTGATAGGCATGGGGAGGGGCCACAACTGAGAGGGTGACTTACCAGTAGGGTTTCCCCTTCACACCCAACTGGTGGGTCATCAACCCAATTATGGGAAAGGTTACCGTCCTTCTCCAAGCCAGGGTTAACTGGAAGAACCCATCTCGAGCATTTTCTCTCATGTCCTCCCCCCTTGTATTTTCATCCAAAATGATCATTTTCTGAAATTATTAATGCCCTCCTATTTTTGATGATTTTATTTATACCATTTTCCTATTTTAAAAATTAAGTTTTGCATCCCTGCTTTTAAAATTGCCTGGCATTTATAGTTATGCCCTTCTTCATTGGGAATTTAAACACAATCTCTTCTTTTCAAGAATTTTTCACACACATTTGTAGTTTTTGCAGAATCAATGATGCTCTTTCAGACAATAGGCTTGATTTGTTTTTCTCTAAGAAGCTGCATCATGCCTACAAGATACCAGATAGTGTGCAGAGGCTAATTTTGCAATGGAATTAGAGAAGGGTTCTTAAAGGTGACCCATTCTGTTGGTTGATTTCTCATGCACTGAGTTGAGCTATGAGTAGGAAAATTAGCAAGAGGCAAAAACAACCACATAAAAGTTTAACTTCATATCTGAAAAAGCTTAGGAGTGGGTAAATGCCTTATATGCAGTAGATATTTAATCTTCCATTGTCCATTGTTTGAAGAGTTAAATCAGACTTAATCTGCATCATACTTTTGAGCACTTGCACATTCTCTTCTGTTTCTCACTCAATAAATTTATGGTACCACCAGTTTCCTTTTGAGAGAAGTATATATATCTTATATGCGTATATACATATACATATACATATAGAGTATGGCTACAGTACGGCGGTGTGGCATCACCATACTGTAGCCCTGCGCCTTTGGATCGAGATCCAAAGGTACAGATTCAACCCCCCCCCCCTTCCCATTTCGTGTACCGGGGCATGGGGTGCGGAACCCTTGGATTTCAATCCGAGGGTTCCGCGCTATGTTACGGCAGGGCCGCACCAATGGTCCCTGCCGTAACATAGCATCCATCTATACATGTGTGTGTGTGTGTGTTGTGTGTGTGTGTGGAGAGAGAGAGATTAGGTGACACATACCCTAAACTTCTGGCCATTGTACAAAGATGGGTTTTCTTGCATCCGTTGACTCCATATCTGTGGAATGATGATCTCAAGTTAGGGGAGCTTGCTTTCAAAAGGAAAATTTATCATTCCAGGTAATCAGTATACCTGACGCGTGGAAATAAGTGAAATTGAAATTTAAGAATAAAAAGGCAAACCAAGTATTGACATTGATACTCAGAAAAAGAAAACAAATAAAATCAGGTAAGAGAGGAAAAAAAAGGAACACACATGGGCATCAAGGAATCAACAAATCCCACAAAATATTTATATCACTGCAGTGAATAAATATTTCTAGACTTTGAAGGACTTGCAAAAAATCTGAGTGCAGTATATTGTTTCAATTCAAAAAATAAGTAGAGGTGAACCAAAATCATTTAAGCTAAGAACAAAAAGAATAAAAAATCATATGTCATCCCACATGTTTCCCAAAATACCAATATATGACTAATTCCTGGGAAAATGAGGGCTAAACATTTTGTGATTCTATTTTTGAAAAATAGAAGAAACTATTTTTGAGTAAAGTGGATTGCACCACCAATTTTATCAATAAACTGGGGTGATACAATAAAAAAGAGGAGAGATTCCTCTAGATAAAACAAAACTAACCATAATCCAGATCCCCTACTCCACTCTGCAGGTTATATGATAAACTTATAAGATGCCTACTCAATAAGAGCAAGATGAAAATAACTCTAAAAAAATGTCTTTTCAATATACTTTTAGTTTTTACTTCCCCAAAATAGGACAACCATTCCAATCCGTGGAATGCAAAATTGGCCGATCTGGATTAGGATTGGCGGATCCTATATCAGATCGACCGATTCCAAGGGGAAGCCCTTTGAATCAGTGAAGTAACTTCCGAATCAGCCAGAATTGGACTGAATCAGTCTGGACCGGCCTGGCTTAGCCAATCTCAGGCCGATCCGGCCAATTCTGCCACACAAAGAAGTTTATACATATAGTGTCATATATATATATATATAACCATATATATGTATATATTATTATTATATTTACATTAATGAATGTACAGCCATTTACATTCATTGTCATATATGTATATATTAACTATATAAATGTACATATTATTATTATATTTACAATAGGGTTGTATGTACATTAACACACATAGGTATATGTATAAAGCATTCATTAATATGATATATACACTATAAAGATATATTATTAATTATGGTTGTGCATTTAAGAGATATGTATGTGATTACATATATATTGTATACATATATGAATGTGTAAATTCATATATATGATTATTATATCATAACCACATGTATAAACAAATGAGATTTGTCCCTTTGCTTTGCAACTTAAAATTTTCTTTCCAGGGGATTCGCCCCCTGAAACCCCGTAAGGGGCGCTGCCCCCTTGACCCTTGCGACTTGACAACTCAAGTCAATTTGTGCGACCTGACCGTGTAGGTCGATCCACGAGTGTGTACCCGCACATTGGAGAATCTAGGGACTCAAGCTCCATATTCCAACACTTACCACAATCTAATGATTGTATATATGTACAATATATACATTTATAAGGATATACATATCAATTGTGTTTGTACATTAATATGATATGCATATATATATATTATATATATATATATATATATATATATATGATTACATGAATATTTTGTGTGTGTATATATATATATGAATGTGTAATGAGAGGGTGTTACAAGAAGATATAGTTCAATTGATGGATAAAACATTTTTAAGAGTAGCAGTTTTCGATACTTAAGGTCTATCATCCAAGAGCATAGGGCGATTTATGACAATCTGCACACAAGATTAAGGCAGGCTAGTTAATGAAGAAGCGCATCAGGAGTCCTCTACGATTGTTGTATACCCGTAAAACTTAAAGGGAAGTTTTATAGAACAACTGTGAGACTTGCTTTGTTATATTGTACCGAATGTTAGGCATTGTGAAAAGAACACATTAACATATGTGTAGCAAAGATAAGAATGCTGAGATAGATGTATGGTAGGACTAAGAAAAATAAAATTAGGAATGCACACTTCCCTAAGAACTTGGGGATAACTTCAATTAATAGAAAAATGAGAGAAAGTAGACTTAGATGATTTGGACACATGTACAGTCGCCCTAACTCGGCCTCGATTTAAAGATGTGTCCAATCTTAGTGAAGACCAGTAAAAGAGCTAGGGGAAGGCCTAAAATGAGATGGTACGATGTTATCAGGAAGGACTTTGACTTATGAGGTTTAAACACGAATCTTGCACTAGATAGAAATCTTTGGCAGAAAAAGATTCATGTAGCCGACCCTAAATAATGGGGCAAACCTTTGATGATGATGATGATCAATGTGTAAACTCATAGGTATGATTACATATATCATAAATATATATGAGACATTTTTGTGACTTTTCTGAATTTTCATGGTTTTTTAAAAATATTTTTAATCTGACCGATGCAGGACTTCCGGTGGATCGGTCAATCTGGCCGATCCTATCCAATCCGGATGGGGATCCGATCCTTTTTTCCATGTTTCAATCCCCCCATATGCTTCAGCAAACCACATGTGGAATGATTGAATAGAGCTTCTTCTTGGACTGGCATTAATATTTTTTTTTAAGCAAAATAGCCAGGCTTGGCAGCCAGGAGAATGCACCCTTTCCCAAGGGGAATGAATGTTTTCACTCCACTAGGACTTGCCTTAAGCTTCTTTTTGAAAGTGCTAAAAAATGACCACATGCCTCCTAAAGAGAACAAGAAAATAAAAGTCTTAAAGCACCCACCAAATCCCCTGACTGACAGTGAAGAAAAGGTGCTCCATGGATTCCTCCTCAGAATTACAGAAAACCGAAGCAGTCTCACACTGTGGATCTCATTTCCTTCTGAACAATTTAGTGAGAATTCTTCCTTGAAATAGCAACCACATGAAATCTTTAATCTTCAATGGAGACAACTACCTGAGTCTCTTGATATTTTGGAAAGTGAGTTCTGATCCTCAATACGTGAGTATAGAGATCTGGCTGAAAAACCTCCTTGAGTCCCGCAAAAACTGTCCTTATTATACTGATCAGAATATATGCTGTTAAGCAACAGCAAAAGCTGAAAATACTCCTCTTCTTCTTCAGCCTTGTGCGGAAATTTGCAAAAGTATTGAGCTACAAATATACTCCCGCCTTATGCAGAAATGCTCTTTGGGGACAACAAGTCAACTCAAGAGTCTGATCACAATTAAAAGAGAAGCAAATTCAATCGTCCGATCATCATAGAAGCAAATCCAATGACCCGATCGTGACAGAAGTAAATTCAATGGGCCCACATCAAACTGAAACAAATTCAAAGGGTCCGACCATGACCGAATGTAATCCTGAAGACCAGATTACATAATCGGGGCCATTTGTAAAGGTCTTGAAAGACTGATCATAATTCACATTATATATGTACAACAAAATAAAGTCTTCAAATTCTTTGCAAGAGAATGTACCCGTAATGGGCAATCATCAAGTTCATTATTGTCACAATAAATCGAGGCAAAATGCATTGTTTGACAGTTAATCAAAGGTGTTCGGACTTGTTCCGATGTAAATTAACACTAATTCCGGTCGGTAGGGAAAGGTCCAGTACACAAATCTTAATCGTCTGACAAATCTAATGTGCGGAATAAATAATATGCTAAAATATATACATATTATCCAACAATGGATACTTCCTCCAACATAAAAATTTTCCGCATGAAACAGGTGTGTAGAAAACTGACAAGTAGTGCAGAGCAACAAAGAGAAAATAGAGTTCAGGAAAGTGATGCCCCCTCCCCAGACTCCCCACCCCCCCAACCCGAGATAAATTCCTTGTGGGAAGCAAGGAACACACTAAACAGAAGAAACTATTAACCAACAAAGAAATTGAGTCATACTATTTGAATCCTGACACGATGTATAATTTCCTTACAAGCATGCTTATGGTCAGGAGATATATGGCACTAGAAGTTAAATGATGCCTATTTCAGCAGGATCTTCATAACTGCCAACAAAATTACTGGTGATCAAGTGGACATGACTAAGGTGGCATCCATCTCCTGCAGGGACAAGTAAAGATAAGAGGAGCAAAGAGTTGGATTTCAATCACTTCTATCAAATTCCTGACCAGAACCAAGATGAAGGTTGACAGAAGAAAGATTAAGACATATATTATTAATTGACCAATTCTTTTGACATTGAGTTGTTTCTAGGAAGAAAACACAAAATCAATGATGCCAAAGATAAAATAGAACTCTACGTGGTTGTGAGTAGATGAAGAATCAAGAGATACTTCAGGAAGAAAGGAAAAACAGTACATACCTCGGCTATAGATTTCTCTAAATTGCCATCTGGATGTGAGATCCTGTCATAAGATGCAGCGAAATCTACATAAACCTTCATTTAACACAAATATGAGATTAAAACCATCAAATAGTATGGATGTGGAGAGAAATTATCAGAATAATCCTTATTCATCACATCAATCAAACTATAATGTGGAACAGTCTAAGTCACGTTACTATAACCCTTGTTTTTTATCTCATGGCCTTGACCGCAAGTTTCGAATTAGGTGCAAGAGGCAAGAGGTTTAGATCAACAGCAGAGAGTGTCAATATTAAGTTAAGAGGTTCTTATACCAAAATCTTAATTTTGCAAAGCAAAATGCTACCCACGTGAGTAATGATGCACACAGAAAAAAGGAAACCATCGCATACTATAGAATAAGAAATGAGAAAGACAGCATAAATACCAAAGTGAAGAAACCTTCTTCCCCTCATAAGAGGAAACCTAGACAACCATAAATAGGCCACGTCACAACATAGTAAGCCTGATATGCATTGCATAGACAAAGCACAAGCGCTTCCCTGATTGTGCAGTCTCAAAGCCGTGGCCTAGAAATATACAACAACTGGATGGATGAAAACCCAAACAAAAGATGTCCAAATAGCTAGTTCTATCATCCTAACGGGATTCTATTTGTTCGCTACTACAATTGCATACTTCAGAAACACCATGGAACGGATTCAAGGTCGATAACCCAGGCGTCTTCCTTCACCAACATTTTTCCATTCCCCAAGATTCTTCCAGATCCAAAGCTCAACATTTTTCCATTCCCCACCAGATTTAACTACTACCACAGAATTTCCTGGTGCAACCAATTCGGGAAACAAACAAGCAAAAGGAGGCACACCACCTCCGTTTGTCCCGCATTAATTTGCCCTAAACAAGATCAAAGGAGGGCAAGAAAAACGGATGCTCTTAAATGTGTGCGGGATAAAATCCAGAAAAAAAAACAAAACTAAGAACCTGGGAGCGCGAGAGGCCGGCGGGGCAAGAGAGGAGAAGCTTGTATGCACAACCGGGGACGCTCATCGTTCCCTTTTCTTGACCCGCCGAGCTGCCTTCGTTCTGCGTCCGTCCCTTGTGTTTTCTGTTCGCAGTGTGCAGGCTGGGGCCACTGGGCTGCAGCGGGAGTTGGAGAATTTTTTATTTAGGGATTTTTATTAAAATAATAAAATTTAAATAAATAATCAAAATTTAAAAATATTTAGTAGAAAGAGGGGGCTGCGTTTCCAACGCAAACAAAGCAGCGGATAAAAAAAAGAGAAAGATTTATTGCAATAACAAGTTTACGTGATATTTAATAATTAGATTGTCATTTTATCATTTTTTATATGAGAGATATCACATAAATTATTATCTAGTCATTGCAAATGCGATAAATCTTTCTAAAAAAATATATGCTGCCTCCTCCCCCTACCCTCCTCTGTGTTGCGGCTAGTCTCAACCGAACCGAACCAATTCCTCTCCCACACTTAACAGAATCTAAAGTTAGAGTAATATTAAACAAAATTATTTGTTCTAATTGTTGCTCAAATTGATTTAAGTATTGTAGTAAGAGAAATGATGGTTGGCCGAACAGCCGAGCAAATGACCCAGTTGCGCACCAACTAATTGGCAATTATTTGCCCGGTCAGTCGGACACCCAATATTACTCTTGAAAAACGTATCATTTACTTAAACATTAGTTATAATAAATAGTATACAATTATTTGCTCTCATCTCTCTAGTTGACATTAAAGATTCATAACTCTGTCTACATACTTTGTCACTTGGGTAAAAAATATATCTTTATCTATTAACTTTAATACTAAAAATATGACAATTTGTTCTAATATAGTGACAAGAGTACATAAAAAAAATAGAGTACAAAAGAGAAATGATATAGAATATTAATAGCATAACAAATTGTTCCATACATTCTTCCAAGAGACATGACATACTACATAATCAAAAAATTGTGGAAACTATCTGTTATTATATGTGTAACATAGGTCGGCTAAGGCCGAGGCGATCGTGGCCGAGGAATGAGCCGAGAAGGCTGAGGAAACCACTCTGGGATGCGCTTAGTCGACGTGAGACGTTTGTTTCGAGCTCCCGACCTGACCTGTAAAGCTCGCCGAGAGACCTCGGCGGGGAGACACTCCGATACTCTAGTCAATCGCTAGTCGAGAAGAATGACATAGCCTATGGGGGAGAACAACTAGAATGACATACCTATGGGGGAGAACAACGTACCTATGTGTGGGGAGTGTCTACCTCTTTTATAGTGTTGGGATAACCGCGTAACAGTTGGACGACCCCGCGGATCTCGCAAGGGGATCTCCGTTATAATTCCAAACCATCGTTTTTCATCATATGTCAATACCCATCTTTGATAGCCAACCCCTTCCGACCATTGTTTTGCCTCATGATTCATTTTCTCAATTCTTCTCATTACAACTTCAAATTCTAAAATACTTGTTTTCTGAGTTGTTGACCACATAAGATCTGTTAATGATTTATCTCGAAATATTTTTTAAAAAAATTATCTGCAAGATGTCTCATACAACAACGATGAAATCTGGTACGGTTCGTGACCAGCCGACCCATGGCGACAAGTCGACGACCTGGTATCTGTGCTGGCCTGAACGAGGCCCTCGGCTTGTCGGCTTCGCTCCTTGTCACCCTCTCTAGAGATCCATAAGATAGGGCGCGTGATCTGGGCGTGGCCAGCTGGTGCCAGGTCAGATTCGCCTGTCATCACGGGATTGACACGCCCCAACTGTCGCGTGCCCACGAAAGGGAACCCCCAGGGCGGCAAGCCTCCAGGATCCTAGCTGGCAGGCGCGCTGCAAGGGCTGTACTTGCCTCCCGCAACTCCGCCTAGCGAGGATTGAGGCATGAAAGGAGGACACGTCCCTTTTTCGCCCCCGGAGGATCATACCACCTAGCCCTTATAAATGGTAAAGGCATCCACCGCAAAGGGGGTATGCTATTCTGAACAGTTAACTCCCTTGCATGAATCTTTAGTTTGCTGACTTGATCGTCGGAGTGCTCGACCACCGAGGTGCCTCGGTGGTTTATGCAGGTCAGATCTCGTTCTTCACGTCGGCGATCTGCACTCCGTCCCTTGGGTCCTCTTGATATTCTCGGCCTCGGCCGACCCCGTTCGCTCAAGCAGCAACAAAATCCAATAGGAAGAGGGAATATCGTAGATGCAACCATCTCTAAACCTCTATGACGATCAGAAATAATTACAAGACCATATCTGTTTGTCACCATTTTCTTGATACAAGCTAAGAACCATGTCCAACTGTCACTATTTTCAGATTCTACAATAGCAAATGCAAGCGAAAATATACAATTATTTGCATCCACACCAATGGCAATCAATAAGGAATCTATATATTTTCCATAAGAATGTGTGCCATCAACACTAATCAGTGGCCGACAATATGGAAATCCCTGTATTGAATGTGTAAATGACCAAAAAACCATTTGAAATCAAATTCAGGGATCATTTGCATAAGCAAAATAGACAACTATTATTGGATGTGTTTCTTGCAAGGCATTCAAGTATCTAGGTAAAGTAGCATATGAACTCTCCTAACTACCAAATATCTCCTTCATTGCCATACACTTCGCTCTCCATGCCTTGAAGTAAGAAATCTTAATATGATAGTCATCGTGTATTATTCTCACAATTTCATTTGGTGTAATATATAGTTAACTTGGTCTTCTTTTTTTTTGCTAGGCAGCAAAAAGTAGTATTAATAAGAATGTACAAAAGTACAAATTGCAGGCAATGCTCAGACAGACCTAAGCTACTTGCCATACATAAGAGCAAAGTAAAAAAGGAGGATTTGACCACATAGCCTGTAGACTAAATCCTCAAAAGCCTCATGACCACACAGCTCGTGGACTATGAGATACTCCAACAATTGAAATGTAACCCAACAACAGCTGAATCAATATGCCAAAAGGATTAAGCAAGTGGTGCAAAGCAAATAAATGTTTTAGAGTAGATCCTCAAGTAAGCTACCACATAGAATTCCAAGAAGACTTGACTTCTTTTAAACATTAAGACTAAAAGTATACATCAAGAACCATCAATATTGGTAGTATACCATTTCCCTATAGTGTCATGTTTGATTATTCCTACAAGGATATCAGAGATCTTACAATTCCCATATAATAGCAGAGGATGGAGGAGCCTAGAATATTCTTTTCTTTGATAAGTAGTAAAAGTTGAAACAAAAATTCAGCATACCAAATCTTGTAAATAAAATACATCATTTGGCCTTAGGGGGACAAAGTAATAACAATCATCTAATTCTAATGAGAAAGCGAGAAAGATCCCTTTTTCCCTGTTAGTGAGAGATCTGTTGAAATGTTAGATTCTATACCACATCTAGTATCCATCAGAATGTGGACGAGGAGACGACCAGCAGCTTGCTCTTTACCCTTGAAGATTCTCATACATCTCTCTTGCCAAATCCTCCAAATAAACATCCTGAGAACAAGTTTAGCAAGGCAAGTAAGGGGGGCTTTACTGTGGAAGGCAATTCTTAAATTGCCAAGTTCATGATGGAGAGAGTTCGCGGAAAAGATCAAAGTGAAGAAGTATTTTCTTCCAAACCCATCTAGAGTAAGAGCATTGAAAGAAGAGATCATCATTGGATTCCTCCTTATTGCAGCAAAGAACACATTTATTGGCTAAATGACAACCCTTTCTTTGAAGATTATGCAAAGTAGGAAGTTTTCTAAGGTAGGCTTGCCAGGTGCACAAGGAGGCTCTATGAGAGGTAGGTCTGTCCCAGATCCAATCACACACATTAACTTTCTGATTTTTTTTTTCTGATTTCATTCCAAGCTAAAGTGGCACTAAATTTGTCATTATCATGAATTTAAATGATTTTGTCAATCCCTGAACCATCAATTTTGATGTTGTTGATGACAGGCCAAAGGGAAATCATGTCAAAAGTAGTAGGTGTGGGGAGCGCCCATCTGTCATTAGAGATAAAAGCATCCACAGTTAAATGTTTAGGAGGGGTCCTCCTAATCCTATCACCAGTCAAATAAAAAATGCTATTCCCATTGATCCAAGGGTCAAACCACATGCTAGTTGTAGAACAAGTAGATATGGATTATCTAATATGGTTTTTGATCTAGTTTCTCACATAAAGAATTCCTTTCCATGCAGCAGAGTGATATGATTTAGATTGCACCTTCCAAATACTCTCTCTACTAAAGTATCTTGACCTTACCTACTCAACCCACAAGCTAGACTGATCATGCAAAATGTTCTAGAACTGCTTGACCAAGCAAGCTTTATTTAGTCAACTTGGTCTTCACTTGTGATATTATCAGTTTTTGCACAAAACGTGAGGTGTACTGTCGATTTGAACTTTACAATGTTGGATTAATACATGAATGAGGACCTGCAAAATTTCTTGATCTTGAAATATTTACGACCTTTCAATATCGATGCGTGCACCCTCCATAGACAAGTGTTATGAATGCATTGTGCTGTAAATATTTTTGTGTGACTTCTTGTGACTTTATGCTACACAATACGCATAATAGAATATTTCTGAAGTGCATATATCAACGCTTCTTTGTTTGAAAATAGTTGTCCATTGCATGGTTCTTCTCCATCTAAAGAAGATAAAGTAGCAACATCAGAGCATGTATTTATAGCTATTCTCAGACCAACCTAATCATCATTTTCATATTCATCTAGAAGTTCTAATTGGAAAGAATCTATTTGCTCTTCTTTATCTGCTTCATTGTCAAATACCACATTTGTATTGTTTGCTACAACACTTTGCACATTTTGGTCTCCAAACATATTCATCCTCATTCTCATCCCTATTATCTTCTTCAACTTCATTATTTTCTTCATTCTCCTCAGCCATCTCTACCTCCCTACACACAATAAAATTTAATCTACATATACATATTATAAGAATATAGCACTTGCAACAAAAAATTTTCATGTCTCATACCGTGAGGAACTTCCACTACAAAATGAAAATGAAGATTGAGTGAATGGTATATAATGATATTATGAAGATCCAACTCTATACTTTTCAATATTTTCACATGGTGTAGACCTTCAAACATTGTCAATATAAGTTTTTATAAAAGTTTACAAACTTTGCTATTTCATAAAAACACAATGACAACTTACTATATATGCATGGTAGCTGTTGCGGAGGTTTCCAGCAGGTCGGCAAAATCGGTTGGCCGACGCATTCGAAATTGTCCATCCCTGAAGCCATCCGACCACATCTGAAGGTAGAGTCCGACGTTCCACATCAAGTATTAGCCGCCCGACAGGCTTGCCTCCATTCCTCTCGGCTCGGCCTCGAACTCGGATGAGGCCGACCTGGTTGCCAACTTTCAGAAGAGTCCATGAGACTGACGAAGGTACAAGATATCTGAACTAATCGGTTTCCCATCAGGTCGGATGGGACCTCGGATCAGCCGACCTCATTAAGGTCACTAGCCGCATCTTATCTGCGATATCAGCTATGCTTTATGCGTCTCGGATCTCTCTACAGCTCGGACCCGAGCAGTCTTGTAACCCCTCAAGTAAGAGCCTCCAATTAAGCACCTCGGCCACGCCGACCTAGAGCTCGGCGTCCTCGCGCCCCAGTCACAGCCCTCACGGGATCAACGAACGAATAAGGTAACCACCAAGAATCACAGACACCGCAGTCACGGCCATTAAGGCCACGATCTCAGAGATCAGACCTACAGGTGGCAACCATGATCATCGCAACTCAGCAGAACAACGGCACCCAATCCGGCGGGAATCTCGATAACTCCCAGCGAGATGGCGACTCGTCCATCTCACATGTACGTGTCCTAACACTATATAAATGGTAGACACTCCACAGGCCAAGGTAGGCTATTCTCCCCCCACGCTAGGCCATTCTGCTCGGCTAGCAACTGACTTGAGCGTCGGAGTGTCTCCCCGCTGAGCCCACTCGGCGGGCTTTGCAGGTCAGGGTCGGAGCAACGTCACACGTCGGCCAAGCGCGCCTCAAAGGGATCCATCGGCTTGGTCGTCTCGGCTCCGTCTGGCGAGAAGCGCCTCAACGGTCACCTCGGCTGGAGCCGAGCTATGTTACTATAACAGTAACATTGGCGCCGTCTGTGGGAAACGTCACAAAAGGTCAGTGCGGTTTCCCCTTTCTTGTTCTCAACAGAACTCCTCCAGACATAAGACAACGAAATAGCCCCTGGAACATTTGTCACAATCGCCAAGGCGGCCAAGGCCGGGCACCAGCGGCAAGGGGGCCGACCAAGAGATCGTGAGCCCCGATGCCTGAGGTCGGCTCGGGGGCCCGGCTAGGCTCAAATATCGTGAAGCCCTTCAAGATTCATTTGATGTCGGCTCGGGGGGCCGACGAGTTCCAGAGTTCGTGGCAATCCTGCAGTTCCTATTAACGGTCATCTCCGGCTTGGGAAGCCTAAGCCCTCTAAACAGGAGGCCCTGATCACACGCTTAATGTCCTCAGTCATGAGGGCGACGAGGTATGTCTGTCACTCCATTCCTTGAGTCTCTGCCTTCGTGCGACAATTTCTCAAAAAGGAGGTTATAGACGAGATCGCCTCGGCTATCCAGAAACCGAGAAACCGACATACGATAAAATGAAGGCGCGGTCGCTTCGGCACGCGTACATCATAGCTCGCCCGCGTCCGCTTCGGCACTCCGAGCTTCTGAAGGCGTGGTCGCTTCGGCACACGTACATCATAGCTCGCCCGGATCACTTCGGCACTCCGAGCTCCCGAAGGCGCGTCGCTTCGGCACGCGTATATCATAGCTCGTCCGAGGTCGCTCCGGCACTCCGAGCTCCTGAAGGCGTGTCGCTTCGGCACACTTACATCATAGCTCGCTCGAGGTCGCTTCGGCACTCCGAGCTCCCGAAGCGCGGTCGCTTCGGCACGCGTATATCATAGCTCGTCCGAGGTCGCTCCGGCACTCCGAGCTCCTGAAGGCGTGGTCGCTTCAGCACACGTACATCATAGCTCGCCTGAGGTCGCTTCGGCACTCCGAGCTCCCGAAGGCGTGGTCGCTTCGGCACACGCGTATATCATAGCTCGTCCGAGGTCGCTCCGGCACTCCGTGCTCCTGAAGGCGTGGTCGCTTCGGCACACGTACATCATAGCTCGCCCGAGGTCGCTTCGGCACTCCGAGCTCCCGAAGGCGTGGTCGCTTCGGCACACGTGTACATAGCTTTTGTGTGAGGTCGCTTCGGCCCTCCGAGCACTTGAAGGCGTGGTCACTTCGGCACACGCGTACATAGCTTGTGCGAGGTCGCCTCGGCCCTCCGAGCACTTGAAGGCATGGTCGCTTCGGCACGCGTACATGGCTTATCGAGGTTCCTTCGCCCCTCCGAGCACTTGAAGGCGTGGTCGCTTCGGCACACGCGTGCATAGCTTGTGCGAGGTCGCCTCGGCCCTCCGAGCACTTGAAGGCGTGGTCGCTTCGGCACGCGTACATAGCTTGTGCGAGGTCACCTCGGCCCTCCGAGCAATTGACGGCGTGGTCGCTTCGGCACACGCGTACATAGCTTTTGTGCGAGGTCGCTTCGACCCTCCTAGCTCCTGAAGGTGCGGTCGCTTCGGCACGCATAATATCAGCTCGTTCGAAGTCGCTCCGAGCTCTTGAAGGCGTGTTCGCTTCACTTCGGCACACGCGTACATAGCTTTTGTGCGAGGTCGCTTCGACCTCCTAGCTCCTGAAGGTGCGGTCGCTTCGGCACGCTATATCATAGCTCGTTCG
>CM024762.1:141026948-141236847 GCA_014218235.1 Colocasia esculenta | reverse complement strand
CTAACAAGTTGGTGTGCCCCGAGATCCAGCCGTATCAGATTTCAGTTGACACGATTCGAATCAAAAGTGTATAGACAACATATCATATCGGTACACTTCAATTCGATACACATTAAAAAAAAAAGAAAATAAACGATGAAGAACTGCAAGGAGATTGAACAAGCGACCCCTACCACAATATGGTACGGCCAAACCAAACCTAGTTACCTACTAGACTAATTACATATACTTACATTTAATATTTTCCAGGTGTATGTGAGTCCCAAATATAAGCCACATAACGTCTGCATTTAGCTAGACAATCCACAAATTTTACCACACTCAACAACCACCATCCAATTAAACTGTCAGAAGCCTCTCAAGAGACATCAATTTTTTTTTTTACTTTTTTTGTGAAGGGCAGATTTACTAAGTGCCATCCAATCATAATGTGCCGCAAAAACTGATGTATAGTGTGTTGGTAACTATTTGAATGGTACCTGCACTCATAGCGGGCGCCCCGCCTGAGCGGGCACAAAAAATCGCTCACTTGATGTGGATGGCAAAATTTGATCTAGGCAGGCTGCCGATCCTTAGAAAGAAGAAAGGAAGTGGCATTACATGGATTTGTAGTTTCAGATGAGCTTACAGAACAAAGAATAGACGAACCTGATAAAGATTTCTATCCCTCCATGCGGCCTTTTGGGTAGACAATCACAATAAGCGGCCACTGCACACTTCTAATTGACATTAACGACTTTCCTTCTTGGCCCTTCTCCAAGAGCAATTCAGAGTTTAACATTTTGATCATCTTCTTGATGCAGCATTGTAGCATTTGAAAGCCATTCTGATGGAAGACCAGATAATAACTGTGAATTGACGAGGGTAAATAGCTAGCAGGTAATGAGGCACAAATGTAAAGAAGCTCTGCGGTTAGTGCACTAAAGAACCACAGGAAGCTCGGACCATTGGCACTTCAAGGCACCGAAGAGCTATTTGCCCTAACAGGTAATGTGGTTCTTTGGTGAAGGAATTGCATGGTCAACCAAATTTCATGTGAAAGCATGTGGGATTGCAAGGGAAGGGGCAATCGATTGCTGCAACTGCTCCACGGTTGAAGTACCAGTCTCCAACTGCCTTAGCAATAGTCTGCTTGACAAATAACAACTGATAAATAAGTATACAATTTCAAAAGTTATAAGCACGAGGAGACATCAGGCAAAGTTTATCTAACAGAATTCACCACAATCAGGTTAAAAGGGAAGTCTATATTTTGTTGTTCTAAGAGGCCTGTGTTACAAATATAAAGTCATCTCTAAAATCTAGGCATGAAGGGACAGGGTAACACTATTCATTCTTAGCATGCCCCCACATGTGCCGGCCCCACATAACACAAAGGTCATGCAGATTTTAATGGAATGACATGGGGTTCTACTACCAAAACTATGAAAACCTGCTCTAATACCATGTCCCAAAGTATGATCTAGGCCGTGCACCCTTGTCATAGTCTATTGACAGAACTTAAAATCAGCATGCACATGAGGGGGTGTGTTAGAATAGCTCCACATTGATACGGGACGAAATATCTCTTGTGTTTACAATAGTTGTGCCCTATCCACTCATCACCTTAAGATTTGGAGTTGGAAGGGATTCTTTAACGAGATGGTACACTTCTGAGCTTGCCGGAAGTAGATGCCTTCTCGATCCCATAGATACTCATTGCCAAAGATCACATGACAGATGTCAAGGGGAACTACTTCGCACCAAGGTTTGGCATGGCGAATCGAATTGACAGAATGTCGTGTTCGCATTGCCATTACAAGTCAATATATCGACGAGGTTATGTGCGAAGCATGGTTTGCTGGAGCCATAGTTGTCAAGGCGGACGCCTAGGCGGCGCCTAGGCGCCGCTTAAGCGCCAAGGCGCTTCCTCAGCCGCCTTAAAACACCTCGCCTTTCTAAGAGGAGAAAAGGCGCCCCAAGACGCCGCTAAGGCGGCCAAGGCGCACGCCAAGGGCGCTTAGGCGCGCCTAGACCCTTTAGGGGTCTACAATATCCCACTTAGACAGTAGATTCAGGTCGATTTTCAGGGTTGAGTCCAGCCCGATTCTAGGTAACATCTTATTTACCTGAATATCATTTAAGTAAATGTTAACATTTACTTAAGATATTACATGTAAATAGGGAAGTACCCCCCCCCCCCATTTGAATCCAATAAAAATATCAAAAAAATCATCTCTTACCAAAAAAAAGGGTACTCTCCCATCGAAGAAGAAAATCACGATTTCGATGATTATAGCGAAATGCTAACTTTCTAATCTCTCATAATTTGACCTATCTAAAAATTGATAATTCAAATAAACCATATGGAACACTAAAAATCAAAGTCCGGTAAAAAAAGTCAAACGTGCATGTGACTTCTCCAAGGGAGCCGCTCTCCTACTGACAACACTTGGTCTGTTTGAGATCTCTCAGGATTTGGTCAAACTTAAACTATCATCACCCAAACACATGAGACTTGTCATTTCTAGTCTTTTCAATTTTTAGGAATATTGTGGGATTATGTAATGGACTCATTTAGTTTTTACTTGTTTTAAATGTGTTAGATATTGCACTTCTTATTTTATTTAACATATTTACATGTATGTGTGCTTGTTTTAAAAGTTGAAAATTAGTTTCTGATGATAGAATGATATTTACATTCTTGTTCTTATTTAGTGTGCTTATTTATTTGAAGATGTCAATTTAGATTTTTTATGACTTTATGATATTAATGTGAGTTTGTTTACTTGGAGTTTAATTTTTGTTGCTTTCATTGTCTTTATGTCTGTCATATTATGATATATTTTATTGAATTTTCATCATTATATATATTATAGATACATAAATATCATGTAAGAGGGACACTTGAAAAACAACTCATACTTGGTTTCGTCCTAAACGCCTAGGCACGCTTAGGCGAGTGCCTAAGCGCTTAGGCGATCCGAGACCCCACTACGCCTTGGTCGCCTTGACGTCTTGACAACTATGGGAAGGCGCAATCCAATATTAAAAAATTTAACAATCTGAACTGGTTCAAGTATGTTAGGAGCATGAGTCACAAAAGGCTGAGGACTGGTTCCGATAGAAATGGGATGTAAACATCAGGAAACCTCGTGGGAATAGAGAGCACACTTAAAGCGGCGAGCTGGATGGTGTTCACAAAAAGTGTTATCGCCATTGTTTTCAAAGCGACAAGGCATTGGACAA
Source organism: Colocasia esculenta (assembly GCA_014218235.1). Classification (NCBI taxonomy): domain Eukaryota; kingdom Viridiplantae; phylum Streptophyta; class Magnoliopsida; order Alismatales; family Araceae; genus Colocasia; species Colocasia esculenta. The sequence continues at coordinate 141,233,619 of CM024762.1, read as the reverse complement.
ATGCCAAGGCAAGTGGACACCTAGATGAGCAGCCCACTAAGTCTGAGCCAGAGCACAGATAGCACCATCATACAACCAGAGCAGCCTCTGTTGTGTTTTTCATTGTTGGATACCTTACTATACACACACTTAGTCATTCTGTCTTCTTTCTCTCTCTCTCTCTCTATCCGTCTCTCCTCTCTCCTCTCGCTCTCTCTCTCTCTCTCTCTCTCTCTCTCATTGTATTTACTTAGCAATACTTCAGGTTAATTAAATTTTTCAACCGGGTTGACACTTGACAGCTACATGTTCAGATTCCCATCGATTGCCTTATTATTAATAATTATTTTGTTAATATATGCTATTTCTCCTATGATATGACCTTCTTGCGTGCATAAGTGCTGAGTTTTTGTGACTAGCACTTTTGTATTTATTTAATAGAGAATGTAGATGGTATAAAATACAAGGTACTAGGTATAGTCTAAAATATAAGGTACTGGTACTTTGTTACATAAACTAGGCTTCATCTAAGTGTCTCCCTCGGACAGGACCCTCGGCGCCTAAGTAGTAAGGCAGTAGGCCATCGCCCTAGTCACCTTGGTCACCTTAACAACCATGATTATCGTGGTAGTTATAGTTAGACCTCATGTTCGGGCAGCAAAGAACTTGGACAGACAATGGCTCCACAGCTTTCACTCTCCAACATGCAGTTTGGAGTATGCCTCCATCAAAGTGATTTCAACTGTGGGAAAGCATGATCTACATAATGACTACGGTTACTTGGTCAGAATGAACACCAAAGTCACGTAACTTTGGAGCCTAAATGATGACCATAACTTTCCATTTAGTTACAGTGCCACCTGAAAGGTTGCTCCACATAAAGTATACCTTTTACCACATGTTTGGTTTCATATATTTAAGTGATATCGGATCTAAATTAAAAAAAAAAAAGAATACAAGATAAAGTAAGCATTCTACTTGTTGCCAACTTTCGGAGAGCTAGGTGAATGCCATGTCATATCTGAAATTGTTTGGCAATGTATGTAGCAGGAATTCAGAAAATTCCACGATTCTCCTTGTCATTAAAACTGTTCAAAGCATCAAGCATTGCCTGTCTGAACCCTGGTGGGATGTAGACAAAGTCAACAGAAAGGTCATTAACAACATGGTCCAGAAATAATCAGAACAAGACCCCCCCCCCCCCCCCCCAAAAAAAAAAAAAAAACCATCAGCCCCCAGAAACCCCCCAGGAAAAGGAGACATGTCTTCCATAACTATGAATTGCTAAAGGATGTAACTATGACCTTGCAGAATCTCCTTTTGGCTGGAGTCACATTTGTGGATATCATACTTGCAGTTTAACCATGATCTAGTAGGATCAGAACCAGGTGCCAAATATGTTGTACCTGAAGTATTTTAGGAAAATATACAGAGTTGTGAGTACACAGCAAGTGCTAAGGTGGCATGCATACACAAGTGATTGGTCCACATGGGGGAGACAAGACTTGAGATAAGAAAGCCTACCACCAAAAAAGGACCCACATTTTTAGTCGAGGTTTCTTGTCCCAAGTCTTGTCACCCACGTGTGGACCAATCACATGGGGGTGTGCAAACCACCTAAGCATTTACCACACGCCATTGTATGCAGCAAGTGTTAAACAACATATAGCATAGAATTTAAAGCCAATTACCTGCCAGAAATCATATGCTGGGTTGAGAATAAAAAATGGCGTCCTTATGCTCCCGATAATCTCTTGTGGAAAGAAACACTGTCACTCAAATGAAGGAAATTTGAAGATAAGATAAACAGAGAAACCTACCCATGTAACCAGAGAAAGTTAAATGACAAGTAACAAAAGTCAAGGCATACCTGGGATGGCTCCATCCTTGTGATGCAATCCTTTGGCAGATTATTTGCAACACCCTGAAAGAGAACTAATGAACAGAAGTCCACAAGAAAGGAAAACAATATAAACATGGAGATGAAAGCACCAGATAAGCTTAAAGGTATATAAGCAAGAGCATATGAATTTACAACAAGTAAAAGTCTAGGACAAAGAAACTTTACACAAGGACAAGTTTCAGTTTCACAAATAAGCATCAAAAGTAGGGGTGTAAACGGAACCCGATATTCCGACCCGATTCCGATAAAAATTATCAGTTTCGGAATCGGAAAATGATACCGATAGCTTATCGGAATCGGTAACAGATATTCCGATAAGTTATCGGAATTGAAAAATAATCGGAATCGGTATCGGTTATTCCGATAAATTATCATAAACTCAAAAGGTAAAATTATGGTAAACACATTAGCTTATCGGAATTTTGGTTCCGGTAATGTTATCGGAATCGGAATTAACCATTCCGATTTTATCGGAATCGGAACCATATTTCGGTTATCGGAATCTGTGTTTCCGGTTCCGAACCCGACCCGTTTGCAGCCCTAATCAAAAGAAACATATGGAAATGTATTCTCCATGGATGGCAAAATCGGCCGACTCCGCTCCAAGTCGGCCGACTCGGAGCGGAATCGGCCCATGACGACCCGACTTGGGGGGGGGGGGGGGGGGGGGGGGGATGGGAAACACCCACCCACCCACGGGACTAGGTTTGCAAAGTCCACTGCACGACTCAGCCCGACTCCGGCCCGACTCGGGTCGGGATCGGCTGGGGCCGACCCAGCCACCCGACCCGACTTCTCCATCCATGGTATTCTCAATCTCAACAGAATCATCTTCAGAACTGCTTCTGCTGCTTCAGGCAGTTTGGCCATTCTGATCCCGCTGGGACCCAACTAAATCCATTCAGACGTACATAGCTTTCTGTCTGTCTGAACTATGTCCTTCTAACTGCATCAGACTTCAGAGCCAGTTCAGTGTTGACACTAGCATGAGATAGGTCTAAGCCTCATATCATCTACACACTGGAACCACAATCCAAAGTGAAAACGGATGAAGTTTTGGACTACAGATGTACTTCTTTGTAATTCCCACCAAGTACAAAGCAAGTGATGCTGGTGTGATGGATATAGACTAAAGTCACTAAGTTCAAAGAAAAAAAATGTAATTGAAAAACAATATAATGTTTTTGAAAGTGGATAGTACCACAATTGTATTAAAAGAAGAAGAATGTGCAAGTGTAGACTATAAGCTCCAAAAAGCAAACTCCCTCCCTATACAAAAGCAACCCCACGCTACAAAAAATGCCCACTCATTCCTTTACTTTAGCATATAAAGCATTGGAAATCGCCGCCCCATCTCTAGAAACTCTTCTAAAAATTCTAATGTCATAACATAATGTTGAACTGTCACAAGCTCCTCAAAAGGCATTGGTATGGAATCTTGTGGAAGACCCCAAGTCTACAGAAAGGGTTCCTGTTAGTAGGGGTAAGCTACACAATCATCTGTTTCCCAGTATCACTCAGACACTAGTGTAGTAGTATTCCCCTAAACAGTCCACTAAATCCTAAATAGTAATGTCAATTTCTTACAACAGAATCACCAGTTAGAAAATAACAGAAGGCTAAGATATAAAGGACACATAAGCAGATAGCATGATGAGAAATGGGAGAATACTAGGATCTGGAAAACATTGCAGGAAATCATACTTGAAGTTTGACGACATCATGGTAGAAAGAACGCATAGTTCTCTTCCCTGAAATATCCTTTCTGCAATAAGGAACAGGAACGGGTAAGAAATCTATCAAACAATTGAGATTTGGTGAAGGATGGAAAAACTAAGTGATTGGATGGAAGCATTATGTGTACTGAAATCATAAGAGAAGGGGCTAAAAAGACTTGAGAAAGAATAATGATTTCTAGAATGCATAAAAATAAATTCAATTTGCTCAAAAGCATCAGAGAAGCACCACAAAATCATGATATTTGTTCAAAAGCATCAAAGAAATATCATAAAATCATGAGAGAAACATACACATCAAGAAAAAAACCAGCATCAGCAAAACACTTCACAGTTACATCCTTGGACAAACGTGCTCGGAAATCATCACAGTGGATAAAAGTTGCCAGGCCTCCGGCAGAACAGCCTGTAAGAAGTGCCTGAAAGATCAAGCAATATATCAGGTCAAAATACTGGGGCAAAAGTAAAGCAGAGATCCTCGCATGAAAGTGTAGCAATGTCAGTTTGAAGTTCTTAAATGAGCCAAGCTCTTCTCTGGCAATATCACTTGTTCACTAAGTCAGCTAAGCTTGTCAAGCTCAAGCTGTTTATATATTAAATAAATGGACCCCCTACATCTGCTCAACTTTAGCTTGTTTAACAACAAGCATGATTTGAGCTCCTTGATTATTAAATAAACCAAATCTATTTAAGGAAAAGATACATTTCTTCCTTATCACAAACAATTAATTGAGTTGCCAGAACAAGTAAATTTTAAATGATGCAAAACTAGCTTAGATGAATGCGACCAACCATTAATCAAATCTGTTTGCATGCATAAGCGAGGTACACATATTTATATACTCAAATTTGATCATTTATCACTCATGCTAATTTATTGTTCAAGCTCAGAGCATTTACTCAGTTGAATGAGCCAAACCAAGCTTTATCTTTATCTCAAACATGAATAATTCATCAAGTACACACAATAATTCATCAAGCACCCTCATTCACTTTTTTCTTGTGACAATAGCACAAAGGTTGCCTCACTTGTATCTGCCACTGTGAACCATTTTATTCAACATTGCAAAAACACTGACTGCACTGTGCAAAGCTAATACCTCAGAAGTCAGAAATGATATAGAATGCTACACTAAACAATTTCTTGTAGTGACAAACAAATAACTGTAAACCAGATAATATTAACGCAATAATGAACAAACCTTATTTGCTCTTGCTAATCCAACCATCATAAGCTCATCCATTATTGCTTCCAGATACGTTGGCCCCTAAAGAAGAGTTTTGTTCCATTCTGGTTGGTTATCAATAAATAAAATATTCAGCATCACATGTTTGTCTACCATCCACTTTCCAGGGAGTGTCACAAGAACAAAATATAGTTCACAATTTGATGGGATGAAAGAGAACTATGTAGTACCTGAACTTCACTCTCAATGTTCCCAGCGAAAGATGCACCATCACAATAGCGTATTCTCAGTCTGTTCCAGTTGTAGAAATCTGAAGAAGAAAGGTCGAAGTATGTTGATAAGAAAATTGAACATCTAGAGCACTAAATCTGACTAACAATATTTAAGAAAGAAGGAAAGGTAATCGAAAGAAAAGGAAATGGAGAGGCAGATAGAAGGAGAAAGCCGATTATAGAGAATATCTCATAAGAATATGTAGTCGAAATTCAGAACGTTCAGTTTCACAAAGCTCATTTTAAGCTCATGAGGTGGGGAACGAACAGACACAAGTACAAATTAAACCCAATTACAAGTAAGGGATAAAAGTGGGACATAATTTAAAATCAAACATGAAACTCGAAGGTTGAATAAGCTCCCCGTCCCAAGTAACGTTCTTGGTCGCTAGATCTCCAATAACAAAGTTTTAGAACGCGCTCACACAAAACTGCATACCTCTCTTTTGTTAGCGTGTGTAAGAAAACTTATGATAGTATGTGATTAAGAAATGGGCATACAGAGTATCTATGTAAATACCGGGATTATGTGATTGGTAGCGGCTCAAAATTCCCTGAAACGAAACCTGTTCCATATGGTTTGAAGAACCTAACATAGTCATCTTCCGTGAAGAGCATGATGCCACCGAGTTGCACCAACCTCCACCTACATCTTAACCAAAAAGATAAGCTCATGTAAGCACAAGACCCCTGCAAAATTGTGCCTTGCAAAGCAACCAAAACAAAATATAGTTAGCAACAATTTTTTGCTGCCTACCTCCAAGTGGATGACCCAATTGTTCACACCTGTCCCAGATCCCCTATCGATGTGGTAGGCAGGGGGGCTCCCATCCAAACAAACTGCAAAGAATCCACTCGGAATAAGAGAACAAAATCATATTAAAATGAAAGTTCTTCCAAATGTTCTAACAATTCTTCCTCGGGGATCGAGTGAAGGTAGAAAAGTACCGGCGCCCCTCTCCTTCGCCTTGCGCAGAAGGGTGAGGCGGACAATGTCGCTGCCATCACTGGGGAAGCCGACCTTGGAAGCGGTGCCGACGCCGCCGAATTGCCGCCCGACCAGCAAGCCGACGGTGATGACGACGGCGAGCAGAAATATCCCGAGTCCCCAGGCGCCGGCCGTCAACTCCCTCTCGCCCCTCCTCCACCGAAGGCGAAGCCGGTGGAGAGCCGCCGCCGCCGCCGCCATCCGAGCTTGCTGCGACAGGGGCGAGAACTGGGAGCTGGGGATCCTCGCGGGCATCTCTAACGATCGGATCTCTGATGAACGTCGTCAATCCCCAGTCGTCATGGGGAGGAGGAGAACTTCGAACCATGTGCATCCACTATTTGAAAACTCACCGGGAATAGAAAAAAAGATTTTTTACTTTATAAATAGGTGTATTTTCTTTGTATTCCTGATTGACGACAAACATATTCATTAAATTTTTTTGAATATTTTGATGATAAATAAATTATATATTTATACATAGACAAATTTGCTAATCATGACATAAAATGATATAAAATTATGGCCATATGATAAGGACGAAAAGGTCCAAACAGACCCAAAATTTAAAAATTCCTAAAATATCAAGTTTATAAAATTTATTAGAAAATTTAGAATTTTCAAAATTCCTGAAAACTAAAATTCCAAAAATATTCAATTTTCAGAAATGTCTCCAGAAACTCCAGAAATTCAAAAAAAAATCCCACAGAGCCGAAAACCCCAAAATTTCAAAAATTCCAGAAATATCATATTTCTCCAATTTCAGAAATATCCAAAACCCAGAAATATCTCATTTTTTGACATTTTCAGACAATTTTCAACACCTAGAAAACCCTAAAAATGTCATTTCTGGAATTTCCAGAAATTCCAAATTTCTCAATTTCCTAAAATCTCCAATTCCTAAAAATACAGAAAATATCAAAACCCCTGAAATTCAAGAATATCTCAAAATTGTAGAAATCCCTGAAATACCTCATTTATGAAGTTCCAGAAATCCCCAAAACCCAAACATCCAATTTTCTAAAATTTCAGGGTTTAATACCTCGGTGCTACAATTTTCAGAAATATTTGAGAATCTAAAATCCCTCAAATATCCCATTTCTGGGATTTTAGAAATACCATATTATCAGATTTTCAAATTTTCAAAAATTTATATTTTCAAAAAATACCATATTTTCAGAAAATATTCAAATCTACAAAAGTCCCAAAATTCTGAAATCCCCACAAATCCCAAATACCAAAATCTACAAAAAAAAAAAAACACCCCTCATTTCTAAAATTCCAAAAAACCCTAAAAAAAAGGCTCCGATGGGAGCCCCATCGGAGACCCACCCGCAGTGGGCTTTCACCTAGGGGTGGGCTCCAATGGGAGCCCCATCGAAGATCGGCGGTGGGTTGGGCTCCGATGGAAGCCCCATCGAAGTCCACCCAATGGGGGGGTCCGATGGGAGCTCCATCGGAGACCCGATGGGGTTCCCCTCCCTCTCTCTATCTCTCTCTTGAATAAATAAAAAGAGAGAGAAAATAGAGGGCTCCAATGGGGTTCCAAAGGGGGCTCCGATGGGCCTCTTCCTCCTCCCAACTCCTATAAAAGGAGGTCAATGTCAAGAGGGAGAGGAGGACTAAGAGACTGTTGAAGGAGGTTTGTAACAACTTTTGCTCTCTCATTTGTTTGTTGTTTGATGAGAAAAGAAGGACACAGCTCAGTTCATGAAATTCTTTTTTGTAAAAAAAATTATATAAGTTTTTTATTTGTAAAATGACCTAAAGTGAAAAGAAAAACATGTATGTCATGAAGTTTTCACATGGAGAATTACAAATGCACACATTTGTCCATTTCAGGTTGGCGTTATCTAACTCGCGGTGTAGCCAACTCGTACCGGGTCATGGCTCTTGCGGTTCTCCCATCTCTTTTTTTTTGTCTTTTCCCACATCTTATATATCTAAGGGGTCTAAATGATATCTAATTACATGAAATTTTAACACAATTTATTAAGAGATGATACAAATTATGATAGTTTTAGTTAATTTTTTATCCAGTAAAAAATACCCTAAAAATTATTATGTCTACTTAATCTCAATATCTATGCATCAATAATTCTTGATATTTATGTTTTTAGAATCATTATATTTTTCTGATAATTATGATGACTTCAGATTTGACTTTATTTTTACAATTAAATAGTGTTCTATTGAGGTACACACAATTAAAGTCGTGTCAAAATCAGAGTTGATTGTACTGCCGCATATCATAATGTTATGGTCAACTTGTACCGCCTTGTACCATGGCAGTATGACCGACATGTACCGTGCCACAATCAATTCCCCCCTCTTTTAAAAAAAAAAAATTCCTTCACCACATTTGACACATCTAAACGAATTGAAGTTATAAACGAATCGATTGTTGAACAAATGTTCAGAAGTCTTCTGCTTGGTGTTGATGAACTGATTAATTGTTGAACAAATGTTCAGAAATTCTTCGATTGTTGTTTATGAATGGATCGATTGTTGAACAAATATTAAAAAATCTTTCGATTTGTGATATTGTAGCGTCGTGGTCATTCGGATCTGAGTTTAATAGTTTTAGTGTGATGCGTTGGGCCAATGTATGGCCATTGGGCCTTGGTTGTAGCCTTCGTGCGTTGTGTAGGTGTCGTGGGCCGGAGATTTGGGCCCATAGAGCCCACTGGTTCTCTGTGTGAGATGCGACGGGGTGCATGTCACGTTCTGAAAACGTCCCCAGCCTACGTCGTGTCCTCCACACCGATTCTTTGTTTGGTTGCATGAGTGACACATAGCACTCCAGGTTTCTAAACGTGTCAGCCAAGTATGTCACGTTATTAATGCGACAGTCACCTGCGTCGCATTCTCGATTTCGATTTGTTAAGAGGCGGTTTGGTGGCCAAATAGAGCAAAGGGCTCTGTGCGACCAGGGGAGACCCTGCTAGTTGTGTCTCTGGTGATTTCGACTCGGGGAAGGTGGTTTCGGCGTGGTTTTCATGTGAGGAGGGAGTCCAAAGCGTGGAGGTGCCGCCGGTGGCCCGTGCTTTGTGTTCTTTGCGTTGGTAGGGAGATTTCCTCGTTTTCTTGTATTTTTTGAATAGTTTAAAGTATGTGAATCCTGAATCGAGGTGTGGATGATATCTTTATATCGTTTAGTTGATTTGTAGAGGTTTGGTTTGAATGTAAATGGGTTTTTGTGGAGATTTCTGGGTGAAAACTGAAGGATTGGGGTTATGTCTGAGAAGGCGCCGAGTAGGGCTGTTGCGTTCAGGTCGCGACCCCTGACCCCGTCGCATACTTTTTGTGAACACGGTTTGTCGGACTGTCACGTTCTTAACGCGACAGTCGACCCCGTCACTTTCTTCTTCCTGAAGTGTGTTATGTGGTGTGGGGCAGTGAGGGTCCTATCTAGACCTAGCCTTGGCTATTTAATGCTAATTTAAATTGTTCAAATTGGTTTAGTGTTAGTAAAGCATGACTTAGGGTTATTAGATTAGGTTATGATTAGTTAGTGATTTATGTTGATCATGTTAGTTATGTTAAGTATGTAAGAGTTATGTGGTTTATGTGTTTAACCGTTGTATTTATATACAATTATGTTGGGGGTTATATGACAACCCATGATGAGTAATCGTGGTACACTGTGGCTTATGAATGAAGGGTTTAAGTGTGTTATGTGTGCAACGTGGCTTGTGTGGTTTGTTGAGTTTGGTGGTCCGATGCTTACTCCGGAATACCTCTCCAGTCAGGTATCACAGGTTCTCTGTGAGCTAGGCACATTTGTGTTTGGGGTTTGTCCCAGTACTGTGTGTACCGTAGAGGTCTGTGTTGTCTTCCTAGACACCCTCACTCATTTGTTTGTTGATTAGCCCATCCGACTGAGGGAAAGAAGATAGTAGGGTAGCGACTTGTGGTGTGCGAGTGTGTTTCTATTTCGTCACTTGAGCGCGCTCGTGGATGGGGGACGAACAACAGTAGACGTACTGGTCCCCAATTAGTCCCGTGTTCCACTTGCCTCACTCTGCGGGATCCGAAACCCATAGAGGTGTGTCAGATGTGGGTGTGTAGCCTATGTGGCTTGCAGTGTAGTGTTGGTTGGTCTCCACAGTTCTTTGACTTACGCAGTGTGTGGTGGAGCCGTAGTTGGACATTTCGTTTGTGACTACGAGACTGAGAGGTGTTTTCCGTGTTGGTTTGTCCGGATTGGATACTGTCATCATGAACCAATAGTCGTGACCCATGTGGTAGCGTCACCCCTTTCGACTCAGCTTGTGGTTCTTGTGGTTTATTTCGTAGCGTGGGTATGTGTGTGGTACAGTTGGCCTAGTACCACCTGGTTCTACAATTGGTCGTGCAATTTCTCTTATGTTCCTTTTAACAGTTTACCTTTTGGGTCTACTCTGCTCATTAGTCCCTGGTTAGTAATGTGTTTCTAGCTAATTGTTAAGTTATAATGTTTCAAGTAGTTGTACGATTTTATGATTAGTTAACTATTTACTTATGGATAATAAATTGTTTAGTTATGTTGATTAGAAATCATGCTTAGGTTTCGATGTATTTCCTTTTACTTGATTATATGTGAGTTAATTGGTGGACTTGTATTAGTTAGTACTTCTTGTTGTTACATGCAGATTATGTTGTGGGTTGTTTTGAGGAGTTTCTCTGCTGAGCTTGTGACTTTGTGAGGCTCACACCCCTACATCCCCCTTTCATGTGTTTAGCGAGCATGATTTTGTAGAGACGGACATGTACCACCAGCAGTTGTGTGAGATCTAGCATATGTTGTACATATCGGGATATGTCTCAGGCTTCTGTATTTTTCTTTTGGACATGTAATAATATAGTGGGACAATGTAATTTCATGAATGTATATGAGATCATATACTTTATCATGCATCTTAATACAATGTGGTTACATTGTATTCTTATTGGACACATGTTTGAGATATCTCTTATGAGGTTTCGATCTGTTCGCGGAGGCGGGTCTGGATATAGAGCCTTTTTGGGTATAGGTATCTAAGGTCGCTACAATATAATCGCATCGATTGCTGAACAAAGATTCAGTAATCTTCCGATTGGCTTATAAAGGATCCGATTACTAAACAAAGGTTCAATAAGATTCTGATTGGCATTATAATCACACCAATTACTGAACAAAGGGTTCAGTAAGGTCCTGATTGGCTTATAAAGGTTCGATTACTAAACAAAGGTTAGTAGGGTTTGATTGGTTTATCTAAATGAACTCTCAAACAATTTCTTTGCAAGAATTATTCATTTATCATGATGGATCTATATTTATCATATTCTTTATATAAATGCAGGTCATTACAAGATACTTGCTCATTGTACTAAGCAACATAAAAATCTTCATGAAAACACTGTGACTATGCTTCTCCTAGATCAATAGCTTGCCAACCTTCACTTACTTCACCTTGGACTAGAACACTCCGACCCTGTGGTCAATAACTCGATCCACAACTAATGCACTCACATCAATAGTCATCTTTTTACCTGGAGATATGTTAGCATCATTTCATATAATTGGGCATTAGATATTATCTCCTCATATCTCACTGATTTAGAGTTTGCACTTCAAAATGGAATTGCAATACATATTTACTGCCCCCTAGAAATGTGACTCATGTTCTCTATCAAACTATGGAAACTATATATAATAGTTTGATACATAGTTAGTGTCTGTCAAGTCGTCCACCTCTTCTATATAGCGTTGGAGTTGGACCCACCATTGAGCCAGCAGTGAAGAAGCAATAAAATGATGATATGATTGGCCTCTCCCTCCCCTCTCCTACAATCCTAGCTTCAATTGGGCTCTCCTCTTCCCCTCTCTCGCAAGCCCTAGCTCTAGTCAGGTTCTCCTCTTTCCCTCTCCCGCAAACCCTTCAATCGCCCTCCATTAGTGCCCTAAATCTCAAATTAAAAATGGATAACAGAGAACAATATAGTGAAAAGGGGACCAAAGGGGGTGGGGTGGGGGGGGGGGGGTGGGGGGCGACTTTACTTAACCAAGGACAATGTAACTTTTTTCATTGCCATGTTAGTTTAACTAGGACATGATTGCAAATTACGGAATCGAACGAACAACAGGGACTAACAAGGACAATGATGAAGATTTGAAAGACTTAAAAATCATAGTTATATTTAAAGTATCAAAAGAGAAATATACCTATTTATAGAGATTAAAAAGTAAAAAACCCAAGAAAAAATTCCAATTCTTTCTTAAAGAAAAGGACTAGATCCGATTGGAGACAAGATGACATTCATTGGTACGGATGGCCACATGTTTGGATGTGAGTATAATTTTTATTTAATTTATGTTATATTATCAAATCTACATAAAAATATATTTATTATAGATTTATCCTGTCATAAATCTATTGTTGGTTAATTTATATTGGAATTTTTTTCCCTTGTAAACAGAACTTAGCATAAATCTACTTATATTTAGGAACAACAATCAAATGGAAGTTAATAAAAATATAGATCTGATAAATGTACATTATTATAATATATTTATGATAAACATATTCACTTTTTTATAATTCGTACCGACAAGGGACCTCTTACTTGTTTCCAGTGCTTGAAAACTACTGCGATGACTGTAAAATAGCTTTTGAAATACTACACTTACAATCTTGTACATGTATTAATTAATGTAAGTTCTATATGTAAATATATAAGTATCATTGTAAGTTAAGATTACTTTTAATTATCATTAGATATTAATTGATGGTTAATTTTATGAGATAAATGTTATTAGGCACCCAATTTCATTGGACTACCTTTGTCACTCGAGAAGCACTTCATGTTCTATTGGCCGGGTAAAAAAAGTCACTCAATAGATGCGAGATTGGTTGTAAGTGTGAGTTTCGTTTCTAAAAAATGGTCATGTAAGTGTGGGGTTTACATTTATAGTCAATTCTGTAACTGATTGATTTTTTTTTTTTACTTAATCAATCGGATGTTAAGTATTTCTATTGCCAATGCCACCCATATAGCTAGCATAAGGTGACAACTACTTTTTTTTTTTGACAGGTAGGGGAATCGGGATCCTCTCGACCCCGCAGGAGGGGGGCGGTCAATACAAAAGGTGGGGGGGATTTTTCATTTCACCTCTCAAATATCTTCTTTTTCAGTGTTTTACATGGAGGGGTATATGAAAATAACCCCCCACCCCATATATTGACCCCCAACCCCCCCCCCTCCTGCGAGGGGCCGAGAGAGGATCCCGATTCCAAGTAGGGTGACAACTACTCATGACAGCAGCAATAGATGTTTGGGTGTTTGAGGGTGCCGTTGGTGATTGGCATTGGCAACAATGATGATAATGGTTGTACACTAAGGTTTTGATAATAAATTCGTCAATCACATCAGCCCGTCTAGCTCAGTTGGTAGAGCGCAAGGCTCTTAACCTTGTGGTCGTGGGTTCGAGCCCCACGGTGGGCGTTTTTTACTGATTTTTTTTTTGTTTTTTATTCCCCCTTTGGTGGCGCTCCACACTTTCTTGTCTGTTCACTTTTCTTCTCTACCACCATGATGCGGTGTGCATGTCTAAGCTGTCACGCAGGTAGAGGCTCAGGTTTGGATGCCACTGCATTTTCACAACCCGTATGAAAAATAACCTCTCTCTTCCCAACAAAATCAATTGCGCACAGAAGTCAACGTGTGGTGGAAACTTTGGAAACATCAACAATTTTAACAGAAAATTTTACCCCCAAAATCTTGTAAAACTCGTTTTCAAAGGATGCCTAATCTACATGGAATGGGCGGGTTTAGCTCTAAGTATTCGGAATATTGATAGGGTATACAAATTTTCCTGTCCAAATCAATCAGTCCAGTAAGCTTCGTCCCATTCTACAAGCCATGTAAAGTTTTAGTTTTCTTTGTCCAAAGAGAACTCATTGAGATCGCTGAGAAATGCTCATATGAGAACAATCCTATTGTTTGAGATAATTTGACAAGATATTTCTGCTTTTTTTTCAATTAATAAAACTACTTATTCACCTCATCCTTCTTGCTTTTTATGGGGAGAAGAGTCGTGATTTGTCAACACGAACTGAGAGGCCTCCTCTGGAGAAGAGACAGCTGTCATTGCATCCACAGGTGCCCGTGCCGTATCGTAGACAGTGATCAGATTTTTTTTTCAACATGACAGCTGTCCCGTCAGCAAAAGTGAGCGGTCAAGATGCCGACACGTAAGGCGTCTGGTTTGCCTTCCCCCACGTCGCCTTCTATATAGCGAGGGACCCGCTTCGGCTTGTTCGCTCTCGCCTTTTGCGACTGTGAGCTTTGGTTTGGATACCACACAGCCATCTCCCCCTCTCTTCACCCCCTTCCACAGAGGAAGATGTCGTGCTGCGGAGGGAACTGCAGCTGCGGGTCTGGCTGCACTTGCGGCAGCGGAAGCGGAGGGTAAGGCCGAGGCTTGGCTTGATCTCTTGTCTAGAATCGCATGCATCTTCTTTCATCTGTCTTCCTGCTTGATCTGTACTGGGGTTTTTCCCTGTTCTGGTTCCTGATCGTCGCTTGGTCGAGAGATCTCCTCTCTCTTTGGATCTCGTCTAATTTCGCCGTGTGTAATTTCTTAATTTGCGTGCGTATTCTTTATTCTAAATCGATCTCTGTCAGGAATCGCATTCGGCTAGTCCATGATTGTTGATCGTGGCTTGTTTAGCAAGTTTCATCTCTTCTGACTACAAATCTCCCTCAATGTCACCTTCGCAGTTTCTTTGCATGCATATATGTTCCGCGTAACTGATCTGATTCGGAAATTTTTGTTATGTTGCTTGTGGCCTTGTGGGTATGTTGGTTCCGATCTTCTTATGAAATTTGGTAGCGAAAACCTACATATCCGTGTTCTTTGGTGTTCTTGCTTTGGAACACAATTTGGACGTGGTCACTGTGTTGCTTTCTCTGCCCTGCTTTCTTTCGCTTATTATGATCACTCGGATCGCATACTGGAGTTACTGCTGCACAAGCTTTCTCTACATGTTTCTGTCCTGCTGAGATCCGGACAAGACAGGATCTGGGTCGCCATGTTGTCGTCTTGTTCTCCGTTTCCCTGTTCCACTTGTTATGGTGTGGCGGTGCGTTTGAGTGGTCGTGCAGATTCCCCCACAAACTACAGACATCTGCAACTCTCTGACTTTTCTTCTCCACCCCGCGATTGCAGATGCATGATGTTCCCTGACCTGGTCTCTGCGGAGAAGAGCACCACTACTGAAACTTTGATCCTTGGTGTTGCACCAGCTGAGAAAAGGTTCGCCGCTCTTTCACCAAATCTTGAACTAGTTCGTTCGTCTTTGATCAAGTTTGCAACTTTGTCTTCAAATTAACTCTCAATAAAATCCGCTCTGCTACTGCGGATTGCTTCTGCAGGTCCTTCGAGGGATCTGGCATGGGCACTGGGGTCTCCGAGAACGGCTGCAAGTGTGGCCCCAACTGCGCCTGCAACCCTTGCACCTGCAAATGATGCGGATGCTGCTCCATGAACTGGAATTAAGCTTTTCCTGGCACTATATGTTATGTGCATTACTGGGTTTGTGTGATGTGTGTGTGTGTGTCAATGTGCCCCGTGATGTGGTGTCTGCTGGAACAGCAACATGCTTCCGCGTGTTTCGTATGGTATCCAGTGCAGTGTGATAGTTTTGTTCCATGTAGCATCCTGTGCAGTGTAAGTGAGGAACATATCATGATATCATGTTCCATGTAGCACTCGTGAAAACCTAGTGAAGTGTCTCCTTTATAGTTTGCTACATTAGTCTCTGTGTGTGATTCGTTAGTGAGCTCAGTCCAAGTATGCACCGACTGTTGTGTTAATGGCTTTTGTTCGTATGTTAAAAGTTCAAATTTATCTTATTATCTTACATCCAAGTGATTAAAAGTTCAAATTTTTTACTTCCACGTTACCTTAAAAAAAACACTTAAGTAAAACTTCAAACATGGGTAGGAAAAAAACGACTACGGAACAATTCGAGTTAATTCGGACTTGAAAGCTCCCCACGTGCATCTCAAGCGAAGATCAGTGATCTTCTGGGCCTTTGACAGTGGGATTAACGCTGTCTTCTTATCTTTCACAGTCACGTTCCAAGGTAATGTGAACAAGAGGTAAGGGGACTGTTTGGGACTCCGGCGATTGAGGATCGCGTTCTTGCTTTCTCCGATGGGAGTACCCATCAATTTATAGGGGACTTCTCCCACATTCCCTCCGTCCCAAAACATGTACCGCCCCAAACATTTTGATCCGTTTCTGGATCTGAGGAGAGATTTCCGTTTCTGCATTTGATGGCCGTATTAATCTTGTAACGTTCGAAACGTTTCAACATCTCCCACTTGGCCAACAAATTATTATACTCCCACTATCTGTGTGAAGTATAAACATTTATTCCGATACTCCCACTATTTATGAGATGTATCATTATTTTCATTATCCATGAAAATATTCCTTTAGCTCATATATTCTGAGCCCCATTAAGCCAACATGCTTAATGAAATTTTTCGCCGAATACCTTTTGTCAAAGGATCGGCAATCATATCACTAGTGGGGACATATGATATTTTCACTTCCCCTTTCTGCACAATATCTCGAATGTAGTGATATTGTATTTCTATATATTTTCCTCGAGAGCTATTGCTCCACTATTAATCAAGCTAATCGCTGCTGATTATCACAATAGATCTCAATTAGTCCTTCTGTCAAATTTAGATCTAAATCTATCAAAAATCGTCTTATCCAGACGGCATGAGTAGTAGCCATACTGCAAGCTACATACTCAGCTTCCTGTGTGTATCTTGCAACACACCCTTGTTTCTTGCTACCCCAAGAAACAGCTGCACCACCAAAGATGAACAAGTGTCCCGACGTGGACTTTCCGTCATCTTTGTCTCCTCCAAAGTCTGCATCTGAATAGCCAAATACCTCAAACATATCAGCTTGATAAACTAATTTGTGGTGCAAAGTTCCTTTCAAATATTTCATAATCCTTTTAACAGCTTCCTAATGTGCTGGGCCAGGATTAGCTTGATATCGACTTACCAGCTCATTGGATATGCTAAGTCTGGTCTCGTACTCATCATTGCATACATTAGGCTTCCAACTGCTTCAGCATATGGCACCTTGAGCGGACCTTGTCCCTCTCTAGGACAATGCTCTTTCCCAACCGTTTTCCATGTACTAACGGTGTAGGTGCCGGATTGCAGTTATGCATTCCGAATCTCTTAGTACAGACCGTAAATATGTTTCTTGGTTTATACTCAACATTCTAGACTTTCTATCCCTCAGGATTTGTACACTAAGAACATAGGATGCCTCACCCATGTCTTTCATCTCAAACTTTCCACTTAGTTCAGATTTGATTTTATTCAACATCTCTATGTCATTTCCGGCGAGCAAAATATCATCCACATACAGGATATATAGTATACATGCTCCCACTTTTCATGACATACACACAGTTGTCCAACTTATTTGCAACAAACCCAGTTGAATAACTGTCTCGTGGAATTTGAGATACCATTGTCTAGAAGATTGTTTCAAACCATATATTGATTTCTTTAACTTGCATACCCTTTCCTCTTGGCCTTCCTCCTGAAATCCTTCAGGCTGTTGCATATATATATCCTCCTTCAACTCACCAGTGAGGAATGCAGTCTTGACATCCATTTGGAACAACTCCAAGTCAAGATGCGCTACAATGGCCAAGATAATTCTTATAGATGCAAACTTAGCTACTAGAGAATACGTTTCCTGAAAATCTATACCTGCCTTCTGGTTATAACCTTTAGCAACTAACCGGGCCTTATATTTATCAATTGACCCATCAACTTTTAGCTTTTTCTTGAATACCCATTTGCACCCAATGGCTTTTCTATTCTTAGGCAAATCACATAGTTCCCACACTCCATTACTTTTCATGGAGTTCATTTCTTCTTCATGACCTCCAGCCATAAATCAGATTCCTGCGATTTCATCGCATCAATATAATTCACGGGATCTATATGATTTTCCTCATCTATGTCTACTGACAACATGAAGGCTCACAGAATACAAATAGTAATCATCCATCCATACCGTGGAGTTCTAGCTCTTTTGTTGTCAACTGCAGGTATATCAGGTTGTGCTTCATTCATAGGAATTTGTTCATTTTCCATTTCTAGTTGAGGTTCCTCCTCAATCCAGGATCATTCCTATGGATATCATTGTAATAATCATCATTTATTACAACCAGAGGTTCTTTCTCATTTTCATGAGATTCCTCTTCCTCTAGATTCTCTAGAAATGTTGCATCCCTATATTCAACGATCCCTTTTTCTTTATGAAAAAATCTATATCCAAACGATTTCTCACAATACCTATGAATCTGCACTTCAAAGTTTTTGGTTCCAACTTATCTCTAAGTTGACTTGGAATGAGAACATGGGCTATCGACCCCCACTTCCTGAGATAACTCAAATGTGGTTTCTTTCCATTCCATAATTCATAAGGTGTACTTTCTATGGACTTAGTGGGAATTCTATTCAAGACATGATTAGCCGTAAGCAATGCCTCTCCCCACAAATCTTAGGGAGACCCGAATGCGATAGCATACATCTAACTGCATTCATCAGGGTCTATTCTTTCTTTCTGCCACACCATTCTGTTGCGGCGTATAAGACATTGTTACATGTCTTTTGATTCCATGTTCTTGACAATACAACTCAAATTCCCTTGAGTTATATTCCCCACCTCTATCAGTCCTTAACACCTTACATTCCTTCCAAGTTGCCTTTCTACTTCTATTCTATATTTCTTAAAGCAATCTAATGCCTCAGACTTTCTAGAAATTAAGTAGATATATGCAAATTTAGAATAATCATCTATGAAAGTTATGAAATATTCCTTGTTATTGTATGTCTTTGTACTTAGAGGGCCAAAATATCCGAGTGAACCAACTCTAACAATTCTTGTGATCTATGCCCTACCGAGAAAGGTTTCTTAGTCATTTTTCCGACTAAACAATGTTCACAAGGTGATAATTCCACCTTAGTTAAACTCGGAAGCAATTCTAATTTTATCATTTGTTCCATTTTAGATTTACTAGGATGTCCCAATCTAAAATGCCATAGATCACATTCTGACAAAACACACAAGGATACTCAGAAACTTCTATTTCATTTATTTCATTGTCAAGTACAGGGATACAAAACAAATCATGATCAGGAATAAATTTTCTCATAGCAAGCACTTTCTTTTCTTTCCCTATTGACACCTTTCCATTGTAGAATCTAACTTCTAGGCCTTTCTTCATTAGTGCTGGTACAGAAATGAGATTCCGCCGGATTTTCGGTGCATAGAACACATCCTTGAGGACCATGATGTTATCCCCAAGATCCAGCCTATAAACTCCAACACCTTCCACATCGAGATAGTATTATTGTCCATATATATCCTTTGTTCTCCAGCATTAAGTTTCTTTAGTGACACCAACCCTTTCTTTGTCTTTGCAATGTGTCGAGTTGCCCCAGAATCGACCCACCATTCATTAGAATCAGTCAGGGCCGCATTGCATTCTATGACGCCGACAAATTCTCTCTTTCTAGTTCCTCCATTTCCCGGGTGATTGTTTCCACCCTTATTCTCTTGCTTATTGGGACAATTGGCCTTAAAGTAACCATATTTCCCACAGTTATAGCAAGCACCAGGAGGAACCTTTTTCCCTTTGTTTTGGAACTTTTTCTTGAATTGCGGCTTCTGCGGTCCATGAGGGCGATTTTGGGCAATGGGCTTCCGGTGTGCAGCATTGGCCTCTTCCAGATTCGTTTCTAGTCCATTTCTCCTGGCCAATATGTCTTGCTCAATTGATAATCTAGCTGGCAAGTCCGTGACAGTTAAAGTGGAACCACTCATTCTTAATGTTGTGACTGCCATGTCAAGAGAAGCTGGCAAACTATTCAATATAGTTGCCACTTGCATCTTTTCCGAATTTCAGTTCCAGCAGTTGATAGGTCTTTAGCCATGACAATCATTTTATTTACATGCTCAATCACACTATCACCTTCCTGCATCTTACATGTGTTGTAACGATGCAATAGGAGTTGAGTATTCACCTCAGTCTTGGTGTCATACTTCTCCTTGATAGCTTCCCATAGTTCATTGGATGACTTATAAGATTCAAAGAATTTTATCAAGTTATCCTCCATGAACATGAGCATGAAAGTTCTAGCCTTTTTATCATCCGATAACCATTGTTCCCTCTTTTTCTTTTCCACTTCGGTGGACTCATCGTTAAGTTTCGGAACATTGGTATCGATGACATGTTCTATATTGTCATGAATAAGGCCATATCTTATTTTCCGGTGCCACATGTCATAATTGGTTCCATTTAACTTGTCAAGTTTTGCCAATTCCACAGCAATGAGCTTACTGGCCATTAGGACTAGACAACTTCTGAGAAATAAATAAATTAATTTGGTCTCAAACATGAAATTCATAAACATAGGTTGTATGATTATCTTGATTAATTTCAACATATTTTTGTGAATGGTCATCATTTTGTTCTATCTTGCTTAGTTTGTGAACAAAATATATATATACCAAATTTAAACTAAACAATTATCACATATATAGATTTTACAAGTACAATAACCATTTAATTTACTAGTGTTTTACTATTACAGCAAGAATATAGCAAAGATTAACAATACACTTTAACTATCAATGCTCATGCAATATGGATATTTACATAAAAATATATATATATATAATATTAAGTGTAAAGCTTTAGCAGGTTCTTAGCAATATTCAGATAGGATGAATGTGCAATATTTTCTGTCTTCAGGTATGGTGATAAAGGATAGATATACAATAATTTTTCAAATAGTGGATCAAATAGCAAAGTGCACTAATTCATGCAATTATGAACTTTTGTCTTTTAGCAATCAACACGTTCTATGAAATCGATGCCCCCTTCATTCTTTAAATATTTTGCAGGCTGATTAAACAATAAAATGTGCACTCGGCGAGATCAAGCAGGGGTATAAAACAAAAAATGATTCAAAAATAGGGTTCATATGTTATTCGCATGATATATGCCTTACTTTGGCCTCGGGACTGGCAATTCAAAGTGGGTTTCAGGCTTTGACCACCTACTTGGTTTTCCAGAGAAGCCAACAGCGGTAGGGAAGACGGACGGGCGCGGCGTGGGAACCGCGGGGCGGCACCTGGTGCTGGCGAACCGAGCGCGGAGCTGGTGCAGACGAGGGCGATGCAGGTGTCGCGGTTAGGCTCGGGATGCAGCGCGGTGGTCGGCGAAGCTTGAGCAAGCAGGAGGGCGGCGCGGCGAGGCAGCAGGACGAAGGGCGTTGCAGGTGGCCGCAGTCGGAGCGGCAACAGCGCGAGCAAGCAAGGTGCACGTGCAGCAGGTTGGCGGATGTGTGGAGAGCAGCACTGCGGCGACAGGTGCGCACGAGCACTGCATGTCGTCGGATGGCGGAGGCGGATGCGATCGGAGGTGAAACGTTGCTGGGGCTACCTCGGACGACAACGAGGGCGCCGGATGAACGACGTTGGGAACGGAAGATGCGGCCATATTATAGGGGACTTCTCCCACATTCCTTCCGTCCCAAAACATGTAACCGCCCCAAACATTTTGATCCGTTTCTGGATCTGAGGAGAGATTTCCGTTTCTGCATTTGATGACCATATTAATCTTGTAACGTTCGAAACGTTCCAACAGGGAAAATAATAGATTAAATAAAGTGCAACATTTATTGGGCACAACCTATACATAATTTTATCTTTCACATTTCATATTCTTAAGCAAGAGTCAAAATGTGAAATATAACTGTGGAGGTATTTTCTTATTTGGGCCGAACCAAACGGTCTATATTTGGAAACAGTGAAGACGGCCGTCGGTAGCGGACGAATGTCTGTAAAACCAGAACGAAATCAAGGGGGTCCGGTTGAAGAACCGGGGAGACCCTCTGATGCCTAAGTCAGTTGATTGTCAATAAGGCTTGGAGAAGAAGGGTTTAGTGTTTCTGTGAGAACGATGTGAGTAAGATCACGTACCTCTGCATGGAGGCTTACCTGAGCTTTTTATAGGCGGGGATGATGGGAACGTAAGAGGTAACGCCCCTTGGTAATGCCAGAAAGGGCGGTGCGTCGGTTAGCGCTCTTGACGGGGAGTTATCCGTTGAGGCGTCCGGTGAGGGGCTCTGCGGTTAACGCATCACTTGAACGTGGCGCGCGTGGCATGCAGCCGTTGTAACCATCGTAAGGAGACGAAGGGCTGCTTGGCATCTTCCAGGGAGATGGTACCGAGCAGGCAGCCTATTCGGTAGACCAGACTCGCTGTTCGGTAGTTATGCTGACTGCTCGGTGCCTGGTGCCTGGACGCTGCTCATTCCGGCGGGACTAAGGCACGCTTCGAGCAGAACCTGTTCGGTAGGCTGGGACCTAGACCTAACAGGGGCTACCCCTGGATCCTGGAAATGTTCAGACGCGGAGGGGCGTGCTCGAAATTCCTGAACTGCTTCCAATGACGCGTGGCGCTAGGCGTGAGGACCACGCCTATCCGCAGGCTCGTGATGGGCTGTAGCCAGCTATGATGGGCCCTGCAGGCCTAGGTGGCTAGAAATGGCCACCACACTTGCCCTCCGCTCTCTCAGGCGTGCTCGAAATAGAGAGCCTTGAGAGAGGAGGTTTGCTTGATTGTCACATGTATTAAATGCGATGTGATCCTGGCGCCACGAACGATCACTTGGGCGACGCCGTTTGAAGGTTTCCCTCGAAGGTTGCGAGGATCTCGTGATGAGAAGGGGTGTCGTGTCGAGCAGGAGACTCCGCGCGGCCCGTTCGAACGGTCCTCTGCAGCACACTCGAACAGTTACGTGGAGCGGGGGAAACACCGTTTTTGGCCCTTCGAATTTTGCGCCCCACCCTCTTTATAAAGAAGAGGAGGGGTGAAGGCGGGGAACCACGCCTTCAAACCTTTTAGAAGGAACTTCCTACCTACCTAGCCTTGGCCTTCGTCTCCGTCTTTCTCCTCGCGCTCTTCCTCTGCTTTCTCTATTCTCTTACAACTCTCGACGATGGCAGATAAAGGAAAGGTCGTTGCAGCCGCTGGGGTAAGCGGAGCGACAGCGGCCCGAGGGCCAAAGCACTGCCACTACGAGGGCCTCTAGGAGCGCTTCCGGATCGGCGACGAGTACGAGATCGCTGTCGCCAAGGAGGGGAAGTTATACCTGGTGAACAAACCAGGTTGGCTCACCCTTTCTGTTGATCACATGGAAGCGGGATTCCGGCTACCGCTACCGGAAGTGGCGAAGGCGCTGCGGAATCGGTGGGGACTTTCACCGATCCAACTGACGCCCAACTCATGGCGGACGATATGCGTCTTCGGCGTGGTCTGCAGGCTGAAGGAGATCCGCGGTTCAGAAGACGTGTTCCGGTCCCAGTTCCGGCTCACGGCCTCACCCTCGTCTAGGGCTGTAAACGGATCCGGATAATATCCGGATCCGATTCGAATTCGTATCCGATTATCTGGATATTATCCGATTAACAAATATCCGGCGGAGCGGATTTCGAATACGGATATTATCCGGATAATAAACGGAGCAGATACGGAAACGGGTGATCCGCTCCTTTTAAGATCCGCTCCGAAATAGAATTATTTTTTACCATTATATTTTAGATCTAATGATCATATATAATATATATAATTTATAAATATATAATATATCTAATACTAATTTTTTGTTTAGAAAATATTTTTGACATTTATATTTAAAAAACATATATATTTTTAATTTTTTATGATTTTTAGACCACTTAATATCTTTTATTAAATTTATATTTTCGAAGCGGATAATATCAGTATCCGCTCCAAATCCGAAAATTATCCGATTAAATTATCCGCTCCGTATTCGAATTATATTCGGAGCGAATACGAATTATCCGATTAACTATTCGGATCGGAACCGGAAAACCATATCCATCCGTATCCGCTCCGTTTACAGCCCTACCCTCGTCAGGGGCGAGCATCTACTACACCAAACACCGCCTCGGAGAGGATGCAGATTCACCTGGTGAAGAAATTTTCGAAGAACAAAGGCTGGATGCAGCGGCTATTCTTCGTCAGGCGTCGGGACAATTCGGAGTGGGGGTTCCCAACCAGGATCCAGGCGGCGTTGAAGGACAGCTTTCCCAAGCTGATCTAGGATGAGGCGAGAGCCTCAGACAGATTGCTCTGGGTCGGCATGCAGAACGGCGATGGCTACTTGACGGAGTATACGCTTGTCGAGCACGGTCTGAGCTGATCATGGAGTAAGTGTCTGAACTCGCCTTGTATGCACGTGTAACACCCCGAAAATTTAGTGATTTAAAAATTTTAGAAATAAAGGGGAATAAATAAATTTCGCAATTATCAGAATGATAAAACTTACGTACTATAATCGTACGAGAGAAAACACATCGGAAAATTTTATAAAAATTATAAATCACCCCAAATATTGTCCATAAGTGTGCCACGAAGGAATTCGTGCAACGAAAAATATGATTGGTCGAGGTGTACGTCACACGTGACCAAGTTAACCGAATTAGGAAACTAAGTCGGAAAATTGTTAACACAAAAAAATAACCCAACTATAAATTAAATAAACATATTGGAGAGACTTCCAATACCATGTATTAATGACCCATTAACAAGATTGGGCCAATGGAGCACATTTGGCCCAAGGATAAAAAATGGGACAAGAAAATACCAGAAATTCATGTATGTAATTATGCAATAATTAGGGATGGCAATTTAGGGTTAAAATTAGAGTAATTAGTCATGCAAGGTAAGCCAAAACCGGACCCAACTCTAAGAGGTGGTTTCCTAAACCTTTTGCCACTCTAATTGGGAGGGAGAATCCCAAAACATGGAAGGGCCAAGCAGAATTCGCAGCCCCTTTCATAGTCCCATTAGGACATGCAATAGAACCCTAAATCTATAAGAACTCCTCACAAAACGTTTAGGAAAGGTTTAGCAACAAGTTTGTGTCGTGAGTAGCAAGTCTAGGGCGCTGGAGGAGAGGAGAACGGCTGGGGAAAACGTGGTCTTCCTCAACCTCGCTCTGCATTGACCCAGAAACCTATAGGGAGTTCTTAGCATTCAAAGGTAGGTGTTCTCGGGCCAAGATTAAATAAAACCTATATCATCTTGTAGAGCTTCGAGTCTATGTTCATTTGCACTTGATTTTCCCAATTTTCATGGAGTATACATGGAGTATTAGTCGTTTTCCCTAAGTCATGCACAGTTAGGGCTTTTCCCGTTCTTCTTATTATGCACGTGATTTGATACCGAATTAGACTAAACTTCCTCCATGAAAGTTATTCTAATCGTAGTCCCTATCATCTTTTATGTTTAACATTTTGTCTAAATATCATTAGTCAGAGAGTTACAAGCGTGGTAAGTAAATCGCTGCATGAGATGTGTTTTCGGGTTCCACATGACCTTTATGTTCTTCATATATTTATTGAGATTCGAGACGGAATTAGATCCAACCCCCACATCAAAGTTCTTCTACTAGTTGTCCTCGTCATGTTTTGTGTTGAACGTTTCATCTAAATGTCATTGGTTAGAGAGTTATAAGTGTGGTAAGAGGGTTTCTGCATGAAGCTACGTCTGCAGATTTCACTGGTCTTCCACGTTTGAGTTTGACTTGATCAAAGCCTATCAAACCCTCATTATTTTTTTAATTCTGATTTACTGGAAGCACCTTTGCATGTCTAGATTAGTTTAAAACTAGTTTCGTTATTTTTCATGCACTGTACAATTTGTTCTCTATTTTGAAGCACCATGTGTCAATATAAGGCAGTTTTGGACCGTAATCTAAGAACTTGTCCTTTCTCTGTCGGATTCAGCCGCAGACCCTGCGAACGCGACGGCCCGATAGGCCGCGTTCTGAAGTCTTGTCGCGACAACATACCTTGTCGCGTTCTGAACGCGACAAAGCGCTCCGTCGCTACCTTGCTGCCTGATCTGACTGCCCCGTCGCGTTCTTCACACACCTCTGTCGCGTTCTGTTCCCGACCCGTCGTGACCCTCATTGGGGGCCGTCGCGACTTGACCCCGGGTCTGATAGCCCTGTCGCCTTCTTCATATGTACATGTCGCGATCTGCCTGCCTGATCTGACAAGCCTGTCGCGATCCTTACAAGGCATTGTCGCGTTCTGATCTGACTCCGTCGCTACCTTTACAAGTGACCGACGCGATCTCAGGATTTTTACATAAAACCACGTGTTTCTCGTAAATCTTACCGTATGTACCCGAGGTCTGTTTAACATGATATTTAGTGTGTAAATTGCTTGTGTAGCACCCTTGATTTTTAAAACCCGAATAAAAAATAAATTTTCTATTTTTAATAAATGAGAAAATTAGAATTAATTGAATAAAAAGGGGAATAAATAGAAATAGAATAATTTAAATCAAAGCCCATTAAGCTAAATTAGCAATGGGTTCTACTAATGGTCCTAACATGATTTTTTCGGCCTAAATGAGGAGAGCCCATTATGGGATAACAGATAATTAGGTGAAATTCGTACCTAATTAATTTAATAAATAAAAAAGGGTAGATAAATA
Organism: Colocasia esculenta; assembly: GCA_014218235.1. Taxonomy (NCBI): domain Eukaryota; kingdom Viridiplantae; phylum Streptophyta; class Magnoliopsida; order Alismatales; family Araceae; genus Colocasia; species Colocasia esculenta. The sequence goes on along the minus strand of CM024762.1, from coordinate 141,206,930 downwards.
TTAAATAACCCATAATATCCAAAATAAGAGTCCTTACCCAACCTAAACCCTTGGCCACGAATTGGCTCTCTTCCCAACCCTAATTAGAAGATAAATGAGAAAAGTGGAAGATAAGATAGAAATTCAGAGTTAAATGGGAAATGAAGGAGTTTTAGTAAGTTTGGACTCTCTAAACATACAAAACACCCCAAATTTCGACCCTAGCAATCCTAGTTCATGTCTAAGCTCTTGGGAGACGAAGAGGAGAAGTTCTGGATGAAGAGCAAGGAGAGGAGGAGGCTTGGAGCTTGGGTTTTCTCTTCTTTTCGTCATCAAACTAGGTTTTTCTTTACTGCAAGCAAAGGTAGGCAATCTCTCAAGTAAAAATCGTGTAAAAATTATCCTAGGTAGCCTTCATGTACCTATTCAAAATCCCTATGGTTTCGTTGAATTCTGTTTGCCCATTTGGGCGAATTTAATTCATGAAGTCTTATTGTTACCATGAACCCGAAATCTCATATTTTCTCTAATCCCCTGCACGTACTTGTTCCCATGCTATGAGAAAATTCTCATTGATACTACCATGCAATAGCTTTCAAACGCCCCTGGTTTCGTGCTATTTCGATCTCCCATGAGGGAGAATTAATTCTTTGAATCCCTGTCAGATCCATGCACCCGACCCTTCTTGTTGGTTTGTGAACCTTGGTCATGCTTAACTTCATACCATGATAAAATTATCATAAATACTACATCTTGTTAGCTTTTGAACGCCTCTGGTTTCAGATTTTTCATCATGTATCCATCTCTAATTAATTCGTTGAACCTTGACTGTGCCTGGTTAGGTCATCAAAATGTAATTTGATCACAACGTGTTTAAAGCTTGTCTATTTTAAAATTAATCATGCATGTTGATAGACCTATATGTCTACTTTCGTTTAAAACTGGTTTCATACTTTTTGGACCTCTATACGATTTAATATCGAATTTTGAATAGATGTGTCAGGCAGACCCACCTGGAAAAAGGGCAAATCCCTCTTTTCTGGGTTCGGGCCACCTCCTGAGGTCGCGACGGCGCGATACGCCGCGATCTCAGAGGGTCGCGACACCAGGATCCGTCGCGATCTGATCACGACAGGTCGACTGGCTGCGACCTGCCCCTGGTTCACCCCAGCACCCGGTTCAGCAAAACGCGGCCGAACACCGCACCGCGACACGATACGACGCGAAAGCATGTCGCGACCTGCCTGATCGCGACCCTCCGCTGTGTCGCGACCTGACATGATCGCGACCCGCCGCTGTGTCGCGACATGACCTTATCGCGACCCACCTCCATGTCGCGACCTGAACGCGACCTTACCCTACGTCGCGACCTTAACAGAACAGCCCAAACCCTGATTTGCTTATATAAACTTGCTAATTGCTCCATTTATTCCCTGCTAAACCCAGATCATGCACTGTAAGAACAGTAACAACCTGTTAATGAATATTGAGTAATATTCACATGTTTTTAATCAAATAAAAGATGTGTGCACAATCCATCTTGTTCTCGTGATTATCTTACACATGCACACACTATACATGAATGATTGCCATGAAACCTTATTAAATTGTCCAATAATATATCTGGTAATTGAGTTAACTATTTACTTAATATCTTAATTGTTTTAATGGACTTGTCTTCATTTTTAATCGCGTGATTCGTACACCGTTACCGCTTCCCTCGGCCTTCGAGCACTAGAGGCACGACGGACCCGTTTTCTACACACTTTCTCTTGACTTGGACCACCTCTCCACCGGGAATACTCTCGACTGGACCAGGGACTCCTTGTCAAGACCTTCGTAAGTCTTCTTGGCTTTGGCACACGTCCTTAGTCAACGAGCTGGTTGTACCCCAAAACCCGTTACACCTTAGGGATCAGTACGATCCATGGCCTTAGTGTGTTCTCTCCTTATCTTGTGATCACGCCAAACCATCTAGCCTGTGTACAAAGCACGGCTAGTGGGCGGTGGTGACTTCTACCAGATTGCCGGCCCGCAGTGGTGTGCCGTGCAACCATATTATCGATGTTTAACATGATTTTACGATAATACCCTTGTCTCATCTACTCTCTATATTCTCTTATCTGTTCACGTTCTGTGGCGGAATGCCTCAGCCAAGCCCGTTAAACCGATAACGTACTTGATCCGAGTCCGCCTCCCGCGAACGGGCCGAAGCCTCGCAAGGGAAACCAAACCACAGTCCGTGTAAACACAAAGGACACACCATTATATATATATATATATATCATTCACAGTTACATAGCCAATTTCCACAAAAACTAAAAAGAAGTACAAGAGACTGGGGCATACCCCGAGGTACAACTGAAGAAAGTAAACAACTAACTAAACTACATAGCTGGACTCCGCTGGAGGTACTGACCCTGCACCTCTACGGCGCGGCTCTGAGCTGGACGACGGTCATGAAACGTCCTCCTCGCTCTCACCTGTGGGGGAAGGGGTGAGCCTCTCTAGTCACTGGCTCAGTAGGGAACTCCCCCAACACCGAGCAAACCAAAACCACAGGTACGAAAGCAGTAAACAATATCAACAATTTATAGAATAGCTAAACAGAATATTAAAGCTGTAAAAGTACTCACCGTCTGCCGACTACGTAAAACAACTTTAATAATTAAACGGAAAACCAGTACAGGTATACAAGCTAAAGTAGAGACAGCCAACATGAGCCACGTGAACTGGTTCACGACACCAGAAACTGACTCGGACAAACTAACACAGGTCTACCTCTCAGTCTCGCAGCCACGGACGAAAGGTCTAGCTGCCGCTCCACGTAAAAAGGTCAAGCAACTGTGGAGACCAACTAAACACCACCACCTGCAGACCACATGGTCACAGGCCCATGCCTGGCACCTCTAGAGACCCTGGCCTGGGCTCGCTAGAGTGAGGCACTGGAAAAGGACTAGCTGGGGACCAGTGTCGACTACTGGTGTCCGTACCCCCAACTACGAGCGCGCTACAAGTGACTAAAGACAAACACAAGTGTCACTGTCCCACTGTCGTCTTTCCCTCAGCCGGACGTACAACTCAACACAGAAGTGAGGGTGTCCAGGTCAGACGACACAGACCTCGACGGTACAACACAAGTACCGGGACAAAGCCCCGAGCTAACAGCCTGGCTCACAAAGAACCTGGGGCACCCAACTGGAGAGGTAACAACGGTAGGCGTCGTACTACTTGCCACGTACACAAAACCACGTGCACGTCACACACAAACCACATGAAACCTCACGTAAACCACAAGTAACTACGGTCCACTACACATGAACCCAACTGACTCGCGTAAACAACGCGCAGTCACTGAAGTAAGTAACTAATTGCATATCTTGTATGCTAAATATGAGAACCATGTGCACTCAGTGCACCTCACGTGTCAACACACATGCATTATCGATAAATACTGTAATCAGTCATTTCTGCTTATAACCATAGGCGGCAACATCGACTGCCGCTTACAACAAATCAACGGCAACGGACCTGGCCGTTAACACACCCGGCCCCCCCTTGGGCCCTTGGCCCGTCCTCAAGTCGCGACAGGCGCCCCGGCCCCGACAGCGGCAGGCGGCCGGCTGCCACGCGACAGCATTGTCGGTTCGTGTCGCGGCAGGGGTGAGCGTCGCGTTCTTGTCGCGTCACCCCTGGCTGTCGCGACTGTGTTCTGACACGGCTTGACCGTTGTCTTGTCTGTCAGAACGGTCGTGTCGGGTGGCAGGGTCGTCGGCGTTGACGCGACCTGCCAGGCCGTCGCGACTGCTTCCCGGTCTTCGAGGTTTGACCGTGCTTTTGGTGTCGCGGCGTGGCGGGCGGTCGCGACATGGTCGCGACGCTCCTGGGCGTCGCGACAGCGTCTGGGGGCCATCGGTTTAAAACCGATAGCGCGCCCCATTTCTCCTCTCTCGCCCTTTTCACTCTTTCTCCCCTCCCTCGAGTTCCCTCTCATTTTTTGTCGTTCCCTTCCGCTCGTGGTGCTCGTGCTGAGGTGTGGACGTGTCGTTCGTGCAGGGCGTGTGCTCGGGTCGTCCGGTGCGAGGAGGAGGAGGAGTTCGTTCCTACGAGAAGGCCCTAACGGGTTCGTTCTTCGTGTGGAGGTAGGGACTCTTGATCCTCTCGCCCTAAGCATGATCCCTTCCCCCTCTTGACCGTGGTTTGCTTGTGGTTTGGGGCTTGGGAGTGTGAGGACTCCATGCTCGAGTTGAGTGAGGTTTCCTTCGAGCGTAGATCTATGCTTTTGAGGGATCGTGGGTGGTTTGGTGGATTATAGCTTTTAAAATGCGTTGCGCACGATCCCCTTTCCCCTTGTGAATGTATTTGGTGTTTTGAGGAGGGTTCCTAGAGGGACTGCTCCGGAACCCTGCTCGGCTAGAAACGCAGTCGCCTCGGAGGCCGCGACCATGTCGGGACGGTGCGATCGGTCACTACGTGGTCGCGACGCTCCTGAGCGTCGCGTTAAGGTCGCGACAGGCGAGAGCGCCGCGACATGGTCACGGCGGCCCGCCCCGTCGCGTATCTGACCGAGAGACAGGTTTTTGCCTGACGCCGTTTTCGCTTCGCTTTGCTGTGCCCGTGGCACCTGTGCTAGTTCCCTAGTGCGGTCTACGCTAGTCTTTCGCCCGGTGCTCGGCACTTGAGGGCTTGTCCCGTGTGAGAGGTTGTTACCGTTGCCTGGGACCCCCGTCCTCGGGAGCCTGTTGAGGGAGCACTCCGGGCTACGAGTGTGCTCGAGTTGGCAGCTACCAGGCGGACTCTGGAGCTTAGGGGAAAACGGTGGTTAGGACAGTGGCGTGTGAGTCACTTGCAGAGCTCTCGTGGGTGGTCTGGGACGCCGAGGACAGTTAGGAGTTCTACCCGGCGCAGGCCAGCCAGTCCTTCTCTCACTGCCTCGCTCTTGCGGCCCCGGACCCGCTTAGAGAGGCCAGGCGTGGGACCGTAGTCCGGCTAGACTACGGCGGTTACTGTTGTGTTACTTGTGTCCTACCTCGCTCTGACGAGACGTGGGGGTCAGGACCCGGGTCGAGGATAAGACGTCGGTGGACGCACCTGACCGTGACTAGTGGTAGTGTTTCCGCAGCTAGTGTTCTTCGTCCAGGCGGAGTTCCCTCCGTCTGTGTTTACTAGCCGTGTGGTGGTCACGACGAGCAGTCGTACGGAGTTTCCGACCGTGCGCACTTTCCGTACCATGCTACTTGTAGTTTCGCTTCCGCACTTCCGTTCGTAGGTAGAAGATATAACTGTTGTCTTTCATTTTATATATATTTCTCCTGCCTGTTTAGAGCTAGTAGGAGATTGGTAGTCCCTACTGAGCTTCTGTTGTGAAGCTCATCCCTCCTCTTTCCAGGTGAGACTTCTCAACAGCGGCAGGGCGCGCGCCGGGCGGAGGAGATGGGGCGGTAGTCAAGGTCCCCGTAGCTAGCAGTGGTCCCCCTTCTTTCAGTGTACGTCACCCTCGGGGTATGCCCCTAAGGGACTTGTCTCTCCCTTTTCCTTACTTGTACTAGTGTGCGTGCGTTGGGACTGTACTTAGAGCGGTACACAGCGGTCTCGCTTTACTTTCATGTTTCCGCTTGTACGCTTCTAGCTTAGCAGTTGACGTTTACTTCCGTTACATATCCTGTCAGACGCGTGTTATAGCCCTTCGGGGTCCCCCTGATCCGTGGTCGGCGACCGCGAAAATCGGGTCCTCGGCGTGGGCCGAGGGTCGGGTTCTCGGGTCGTTATAGTTGGTATCAGAGCTTGGTCTGACAGGACTTGTAGTGGATCTAAACTGCAACAGGAAGTCCCAACGGTAGTACAAGTACACTGCTAGCCGCCCGAGTGGTATTGTTAACCCTTGTTGGTTGTGTGTCGTGTAGGACATGGCCCCGCGTAGGCGCAGTCAGGCTAGGCAGGGTTGAGCAGCAGGATGAGTCCGACATGCCGCTCAGGGGCAGGTTCAGGAGGAGGTGTCCGTGGAGGAGTCAGTGGCACAGCCTCAGGGTGCACAGGCAGCAGCAGCAGAGGCAGCGGTAGCAGGTGGGCAGCAGCAGCAGGAGTACCACCCTCAGCCTCAGCAGTATACAGACTGGTTTCCCATGGCCGAGCAGTTCTTCAGAGCTATGTACCAGGGAGCGTGGCAGCCCGGGTAGGCAGCAGCAGGTGGTCAGTTTCAGTACCTCCCCCAGCCGTACCAGAGCAGCAGGAGGTGGAGCCAGAGGTGGAGCAGCCAGTCCGCCAGCAGCGGTCAGGTACTGGGAGTACCCGGTCCGGTCAGCGGAGGGCAGCGGTGTCGGAGGCAAGAACCGCTCTCCTTGAGAGGTTCCTGCGTCTTCGCCCACCGATGTTCCACGGTGAGTATGATCCAGACAAGGCAGAGAGTTGGACCCATGATTGGAGCACATCTTCGAGACGATGGAGTGCGCTGAGGAGGACCAGTTCGACTGGCGGTGTACCAGCTCAAGGGAGCAGCTCATGAGTGGTGGAGAGTTCAGAGGCAGACTCACTTCCAGGGCAGCGGTTGGACCAGATCACTTGGCAGCGGTTTTCGGAGGTCTTCCACGGCGAGTACTTCCCCGACTATGCTTGACGTGAGAGACGGGACCAGTTCCACGAGTTGGTGCAGGGCGACCTCTCAGTTTCTCAGTACCACCAGAGGTTTGTCCGGTTGTTGAGGCATGTGCCTCATGTAGCAGGCAGTGACCAGGATTGTGCAGAGAGGTTTATAGCAGGGCTGAGACCAGACCTGAGGTGGGGTGTGACGGCACACATGTGTACCACCTTGGGAGAGGCCGTGGCGAAGGCCACCGCCTTGGACAGAGAGACCTGGCAGCCTCAGCAGCAGCAGCAGGGAGGAGCCTCTTCCAGATCCTCGCCGTACCAGCGTCCAGCAGGCAGCCGCGGTAGTGCGACTTCCTCTTCCTCAGGCTCGGGCAGTTCCGGTGGTTCTGGAATTCGCTCGCAGTTCAGGAAGTTGTCTACTCGCGGGGGTGGACGGAGCCGTCAGCAGAGGCGTCAGTCCAGGTTTGCAGAGCAGTCAGTACAGCAGGGAGCTGAGCAGGGCAGTCAGGAGCCAGTGTGCTACACTTGTGGCTTGCCAGGCCACTTTAGGAGGGATTGCCCTAGGGGGCAAGCTCCGCAGCAGCAGCAGCCAGTGCAGTACGCGCAGCAGCCACCTCAGTACCAGTACCCTCCTCAGCAGCAGGCACCGCGCCAGCAGCAGCGGGAGCAGTACTAGCAGCAGGCTCCGCAGTTTCCGCAGCCGCAGCAGTACCATCCGTACCAGCAGCAGCAGCAGTACCCCCAGCAGCCGCAGCAGCAGCAGCCCCAGCAGGCGCCGCAGCGTGGGCGTGGTCGTGGTCGCGTGATGGCGCTCACCCGGGAGCAGGCAGAGGCATCGAACCTGGTGATAGGTACTCTACCTATCCTTGGCAGAGCTGCTCGTGTTTTGGTTGATCCCGGTGCTTCCTTGTGTTTTGCTTCCGAGGAGTTTTACGAGTCTCTTGCTTGTCACACACCCGAGAGGCAGTGTGACGTGATGGTCGATCTCCCGTCCGGTGACTATATGCGTTCCTTCGGTTACCTGGAGGGTGTGACAGTCGAGGTTGAGGGTCACCAGTTGCCGGCCAGGTTGTACGCGCTGCAGCTTTGCGACTTCGACGTCATCCTGGGCATGGACTGGTTGGAGGCTCACTCAGCCGTGGTTGATTGTCAGAGGAAGACCGTTCGGTTCGAGATACCTAGAGCACCTGTTCTCTGCTTTCGAGGTATCTGGTCTACCCGTCGGCCGTTCATTTCTTTCTGTAAGGCTCGTCGTTTGATCTGTGATGGCTGCGTTGCTTACCTTGCTTCGGTTTGTTCCGTGGAGCCTAGCGGATCTTCAGTTTTTGATGTGCCAGTTGTTTCTGAGTTTTCTGACGTGTTTCCGGAGGATCTACCTGGGTTGCCGCCTGAGCGAGAGGTAGAGTTCTCCATCGAGCTTTTGCCTGGCACGATGCCTTTGTCCAAGGCACCTTACCGGATGGCCCCGGCGGGGCTGCGTGAGTTGAAGCGCCAGCTGCAAGAGTTGCTTGAGTTGGGCTTCATCTGTCCGAGCCGTTCGCCGTGGGGCGCGCCTGTTTTGTTCGTGAGGAAGAAGGATGGTAGTCTTCGTTTGTGCATCGATTATCGGCAGTTGAACCAGGTCACTGTGAAGAACAGGTACCCGTTGCCGAGAATTGATGATTTGTTTAATCAGTTGCAATCGGCCCGAGTTTTCTCGAAGATCGACTTGAGATCCAGCTACTACCAGCTGCGGATCAGAGAGTCAGATGTTGGTTTGACGGCTTTTCGTTCCAGGTACGGTCACTTTGAGTTCATCGTGATGTCGTTTGGGCTGACGAACGCACCTGCAGCATTCATGGATTTGATGCATAGGGTGTTCAGTGAGTACCTAGACCGCTTTGTTGTTGTTTTTGTTGATGATATTCTAGTCTACTCGGCTTCTGAAGAGGAGCACGAGGAGCACCTGAGGATCGTGCTAGAGACCCTGCGGAGTCACCGTCTTTACGCTAAGTTCGACAAGTGTGAATTTTGGCTGAGCGAGGTGCACTTCCTCGGGCACGTGATCTCGGGTTCTGGTGTGGCGGTGGATCCGACCAAGGTTGAGGCAGTGTTATCGTGGGAGCAGCCCACATCAGTTGCAGAGGTCCGCAGTTTTCTGGGTCTGGCAGGTTACTACCGGAGGTTCATTCAGGATTTCGCCAAGATTGCAGCACCTTTGACTCGGTTGACGAGGCAGGACACCAGGTTTGTTTGGTCAGAGGACTGTGAGCAGAGTTTCTTGGAGCTGAAGACGAGGTTGACTTCAGCGCCAGTGTTGGTCTTGCCGTCGGGCATCGGTGGGTTCGTGGTTTACACCGATGCGTCGAGGTCAGGTTTGGGTGCCGTGCTGATGCAGCATGGTGGGGTTGTGGCCTATGCTTCTCGGCAGCTCAAGAAGCATGAGGAGAACTATCCCACCCACGACTTGGAGCTGGCAGCAGTGGTGTTCGCTCTCAAGTTATGGAAGCACTACCTGTATGGCGAGGCTTTTCAGATCTTCACCAATCACCAGAGTTTGCAGTATATCTTCACCCATAGGGATTTGAACTTGAGGCAGCGCCGTTGGATAGAGTATTTGAAGGACTACGACCTAACCCTCTCCTATCACCCAGGAAAGGCTAACGTTGTAGCCGATGCTTTGAGTAGGCGCGTGCGCTTGAGTTCGCTGATGGTCAGAGAGTGGAGGCTGTTCGAGGAGCTGTCCCAGGGAGTGTTCGTTCCGTCGAGGACCAGAGACCGTGTTGTGGCGAGCAGTTTGTCAGTTCGGCTGTCAGTGTTCAGGCAGGTGTTGCAGGCGCAGCGAGCAGATGCAGAGTTAGCAGACGTTTTACAGATGCCAGATGTAGAGCTCAGCGACGACAGCGAGGTCAGATTCAGAGACCGCTTGTACGTTCCTGAGGAGGCGCACCAGGAGGTTTTGTCAGAGGCTCACAGATCGAGGTATGCTGTTCATCCTGGCTCCACCAAGATGTACCATTGTTTGAGGAGGTTCTTCTGGTGGCCGGGGATGAAGAGGGGCGTGGCAGAGTTTGTTGCCCGGTGCCTTACCTGTCAACAGGTGAAGGCCGAGCATCAGCGTCCTGGTGGTGAGCTGCAGCCGTTGCCCATTCCTGAGTGGAAGTGGGACGACATCACCATGGACTTTGTAGTTGGTTTACCCCGTACCCCGTAGAGGCACGATGGTATTTGGGTGATTGTGGATCGTTTGACCAAGGCAGCGCACTTTCTTTCGATCAGGATGTCGTGGTCAGTGGACAGGTTAGCCAGGCTGTACGTGGACAGAGTTGTTTCATTGCACGGGATCCCAGTTTCAGTCGTCTCCGACAGAGATCCGAGGTTCACGTCAGGGTTTTGGCGCAGTCTTCAGAGAGCATTGGGTACAGAGTTGAGGTTCAGCACAGCGTACCACCCTCAGACCGATGGGCAGTCAGAGCGGACCATTCAGACACTGGAGGACATGCTGAGAGCGTGCTGTTTAGACTGGAGCGGCACGTGGGAGTCGCACCTTCCGATGGTGGAGTTCGCGTATAACAATAGTTATCACTCGAGCATTGGAATGGCACCATACGAGGCTTTGTATGGTCGCCCGTGCAGGACTCCGCTTCACTGGTTCGAGGTTGGAGAGAGGCAGCTTTTGGGGCCAGAGTTAGTGCAGCAGTGTGCAGACACGGTCAGTCTGATCAAGCAGAGGCTTCGGGCAGCGCAGAGTCGGCAGAAGAGTTATGCAGACGTCCGCAGGAGACCGTTGCAGTTCAGCGTTGGTGACCTTGTTTTCTTGCGGGTCTCTCCGACCAAGGGCGTCATAAGGTTTGGCAGAAAGGGAAAGCTCAGTCCCAGATATATTGGGCTATTCCCCATTTCTGAGAGAGTCGGCGAGGTGGCGTACAGGCTGAGTCTTCCGGCAGAGCTAGCAGGTGTGCACAGCGTTTTCCACGTTTCACAGCTCAGGAGGTACATCGCAGATCCTTCGCACGTGTTGGATTACTCGCAGCTGGAGGTAGCGCCAAACTTGTCAGTACCAGAGTACCCAGTCAGCGTTGTCGACCGCAGAATTCAGTAATTGCGCAGGAAGCAGATTCCGCTGGTAAAAGTTGTTTGGCAGAACCGTGTCGGTGGCGAGGCCACCTGGGAGCGCGAGGATGAGATGCTGGAGCAGTTCCCCTATTTGTTTGATTGAGTGGTATGTTACTTCTCCTCGTACTGTTTTCCGGTTTGAGACCGAGTTTTTTATTTTGAGGGCGAAATGTCTTAAGGTGGTTGGATGTAACACCCGGCCCCCCTTGGGCCCTTGGCCCGTCCTCAAAGTCGCGACAGGCGCCCCGGCCGTGACATGGTCGCGGCGGAGCGGCCTGCCGCGACAGCATTGGCGGTTCGTGTAGCGGCAGGGGTGAGCGTCACGTTCTTGTCGCGTCACCCCTGGCTGTCACGACTGTGTTCTGACATGGCTTGACCGCTGTCTTGTCTGTCAGAACGGTCGTGTCGAGTGGCAGGGTCGTCGGCGTTGACGCGACCTACCAGGCCGTCGCGACTGCTTCCTGGTCTTCGAGGTTTGACCGTGCTTTTGGTGTCACGGCGTGGCGGGCGGTCGCGACATGGTCGCGACGCTCCTGGGCGTCGCGACAGCGTCTGGGGGCCATCGGTTTAAAACCGATAGCGCTCCCCATTTCTCCTCTCTCGCCCTTTTCACTCTTTCTCCCCTCTCTCGAGTTCCCTATCATTTTTCGTCGTTCCCTTCCGCTCGTGGTGCTCGTGCTGAGGTGTGGACGTGCCGTTCGTGCAGGGCGTGTGCTCGGGTCGTCCGGTGTGAGGAGGAGGAGGAGGAGTTCCTACGAGAAGGCCCTAACGGGTTCGTTCTTCGTGTGGAGGTAGGGACTCTTGATCCTCTCGCCCTAAGCATGATCCCTTCCCCCTCTTGACCGTGGTTTGCTTGTGGTTTGGGGCTTGGGAGTGTGATGACTCCATGCTCGAGTTGAGTGAGGTTTCCTTCGAGCGTAGATCTATGCTTTTGAGGGATCGTGGGTGGTTTGATGGATTATAGCTTTTTAAAATGCGTTGCGCACGATCCCCTTTCCCCTTGTGAATGTATTTGGTGTTTTGAGGAGGGTTCCTAGAGGGACTGCTCCGGAACCCTGCTCGGCTAGAAACGCGGTCGTCTCGGAGGCCGCGACCATGTCGTGACGGTGCGACCGGTCGCTACGTGGTCGCGACGCTCCTGAGCGTCGCGTTAAGGTCGCGACAGGCGAGAGCGCCGCGACATGGTCGCGGCGGCCCGCCCCGTCGCGTCTCTAACCGAGAGACAAGTTTTTGCCTGACGCCGTTTTCGCTTCGCTTTGCTGTGCCCGTGGCACCTGTGCTAGTTCCCTAGTGCGGTCTACGCTAGTCTTTCGCCCGGTGCTCGGCACTTGAGGGCTTGTCCCGTGTGAGAGGTTGTTACCGTTGCCTGGGACCCCCGTCCTCGGGAGCCTGTTGAGGGAGCACTCCGGGCTATGAGTGTGCTCAAGTTGGCAGCTACCAGGCGGACTCTGGAGCTTAGGGGAAAACGGTGGTTAGGACAGTGGCGTGTGAGTCACTTGCAGAGCTCTCGTGGGTGGTTTGGGACGCCGAGGACAGTTAGGAGTTCTACCCGGCGCAGGCCAGCCAGTCCTTCTTCTCACTGCCTCGCTCTTTGCGGCCCCGGAACCGCTTAGAGAGGCCAGGCGTGGGACCGTAGTCCGGCCAGACTACGGCAGTTACTGTTGTGTTACTTGTGTCCTACCTCGCTCTGACGAGACGTGGGGGTCAGGACCCGGGTCGAGGATAAGACGTCGGTGGACGCACCTGACCGTGACTAGTGGTAGTGTTTCCGTAGCTAGTGTTCTTTGTCCAGGCGGAGTTCCCTCCGTCTGTGTTTACTAGCCGTGTGGTGGTCACGACGAGCAGTCGTACGGAGTTTCCGACCGTGCGCACTTTCCGTACCGTGCTACTTGTAGTTTCGCTTCCGCACTTCCGTTCGTAGGTAGAAGATATAACTGTTGTCTTTCATTTTATATATATTTCTCCTGCCTGTTTAGAGCCAGTAGGAGATTGGTAGTCCCTACTGAGCTTCTGTTGTGAAGCTCATCCCTCCTCTTTCCAGGTGAGACTTCTCAGCAGCGGCAGGGCGCGCGCCGGGCGGAGGAGACGGGGCGGTAGTCGAGGTCCCCGTAGCTAGCAGTGGTCCCCCTTCTTTCAGTGTACGTCACCCTCGGGGTACGCCCCTAAGGGACTTGTCTCTCCCTTTTCCTTACTTGTACTAGTGTGCGTGCGTTGGGACTGTACTTAGAGCGGCACGCATCGATCTCGCTTTACTTTCCTGTTTCCGCTTGTACGCTTCTAGCTTAGCAGTTGACGTTTACTTCTGTTACATATCCTGTCAGACGCGTGTTATAGCCCTTCCGGGTCCCCCTGATCCGTGGGCGGCAACCGCGAAAATCGGGTCCTTGGCGTGGGCCGAGGGTCGGGTTCTCGGGTCGTTACAGTTAACATCCTGGCTGAGGAGCTTGGCGACAAACGATGTTGACGCCAAGTTCTCCGGTCTTAAACCCTGCAGAAACCCTAATCCGGCTCTGCGGGCTTTCCAACCATTCTAACTACAGAAAAACATATAGAAACTATTCTTTTAACATGCAGGAACCCAACATAACCCAACACAGCATGCTTCGAACATTAAATTACTCAAACCACCCATTATCTCCGCATAGTGCAACTTTATCCGAAAATGCATTATCATGCTGATTCAGGTGGTTACGATGTGTTTTAATGTTTCTACGGAGCTAAACGGGTTCGTCCCCTACCTCAGAACTCGCTAGAACCTCCCGCAATCTCCCGGTTCACGCCGAGCCCTCCGCGAGCTCCCACAGGAATTGCACCACGGTATGGCGTTTCCTTGCGCAATTTGGCAACGCCACGCGTTCTACGATCGTCCAACCACTCTTCGGTACCTGTTGAAGGCTTTAGAGACACGGGGGCAACAAGCTGGGGCAAGAGGAAATGATAACAGAGCAAGAAGACTGCCCTCGGGTGACCTTATAACCTGCATCATTCTCAGGTTGGCGTCAACCCCTATGCCGCCAACAACAACCGCCACCTTAGCGTCCACATCTACTGCCGCCAAGTTCATGCAGTCAACGTCCACTAACCTGGACGCCAACCAGTCAACGGCCACCCCTGGCCGCCAACTCCAACTGAACCCAGCAGTCCTATTTCATTTCAGACCAAATCCTGCACTTCACCTGCTCAAACCACACATTCCACACAACCAACTCACATTGGCCTCACAACGGCCTACACAACCACACCACATGATCCGCATGGATCCGAAGGCACGCGACGTTACATTACTATCATCTAAAAAGAAAATTTCGACCTCGAAATTCATACACAACTCAAAGTTAAACAACTCACACACACACACCTTTACAAGTACTATCATCTAAAAAGAAAATACACAAGTTTATTCAAACAGATAGGGATACCCTTTAGCCATTTCCGCGGCCAACTCCCAGGTATCCTCACCACCTAATCTATTTTCCCATCTCACTTTAACTAGCTCAATTTCTTTATTCCTCAGCTTCTTCATCTTTCGATCTGTGATTTGCACCGGGTACTCTGGCATAGTCATGTCCGGCCTCAGGTCACCGCCTTGATATCTAATTATTTGAGCTGGATCTTCAATACACTTTCTCAACATGGAGACATGGAAAATATCACACATCTGCAAAATCAGCTGGCAAATCCAGCCTATAAGCTGCTTCCCCAATTCTTTCAATCACCTGGAAAGGTCCCACATACCTTGGACTCAACTTCCCAGACTTGCCAAATCTCATAATACCTTTACTCGGGGAAACTCTCAGAAAACAAAATCTCCCACATCAAACTGAAGTGGTCTCCTCCGCACATCTGCATAACTTTTTGCCTGCTTTGAGCTGCCTGCAATTTTTCTTTAATAAGCTTCACCACTTCTGTGGTTTGCTGAATCAATTCAGGACCCACCAATTGCCTTTCTCCCACTTCATGCAGTTCAATGGGGTTCTACATGGCCTTCCATACAAAGCTTCTACGGTGCCATCCCAAGACTGGTATGATAACTATTATTGTAGGCAACTCAACCATTCCCAAATAATGCTCCCAACTACCTCCCCAAACTAATAACAAGCCCGCAACATATCTTCATTGTCTGGATAGTCCTCTCTGTCTGACCATCTGTCTGGGGATATAAGCGAGCTATACCTCAACTCAGAACCAATTACTTTCTGCAGACTTCTCCAAAAACCAGAAGTAATCTTGGATCTCTATCTGATACAATAGTCTTCGGAATACCATGCAGTGGAACAATTCTTTCAACATAAATATTTGCCAATCTGTCCACTGTCCAAGACATACTTACTGCCACTAATCTGCATACCTAGTCAGTCTGTCAACAAACACCCATATTCCATTATGCCGGAACTCGACCTTGGTAAACCTGCCACAAAGTCCATTGCAATCATCATCCCACTTCCACTGTGGAATAGGTAACGGTTGCAATAGACCTCCAGGCTTCTGATGCTCTGCTTTAATCTGCTGACAGATAGCACATCTTGAAACAAATTCTGCTATTTCCTTTTTCATAAGAGGCCACCAAAATGTTTTCTCAAATCATGGTACATTTTAGTACTACCTGGATGAATATGTACCTAGATTTATGAGCCTCTTCCAATACTCGCTGCTTCACCTCTTTCTCTGCAGAACAAACAACCTGCCCCTCAGTCTGACCACACAATTATCATCAATAGTAACTCCTTCCATTTTACAATTTCAGCCAAACTGCATCTGCTCTCTGAGCTTCAACTATCTGCCAATACAACGGCTCTACAGCACTAGTAGCTAGCATTGCCCTCGCTGACTACTGGGCACATTAAGGAGTTCTCCGCTACTTCTTCATACAACTTCCCTCTTTAATCATCATCAATTCATATATGCCTTTCTGCTCAAGGCATCTGCTACAACATTGGCCTTACCCGATGGTAAGCCAAACTGAAATCATAATCTTCAGATATTCAACCCATCTGCGTTGGCGAAGATTCAAATCTTTCTGCGAGAAGATATACTTCAAGCTTTTATGATCTGTAAAGATCTCAAATCTCTCGCCATACAGATAATGCCTCCACATTTTCAAGCAAATACACTGCTGCTAATTCAAATCATGAGTGGGGTAATTCTCCTCTGCTGGCTTCAATTTTCTGGACGCATACGCTATCACTTTACCATGCTGCATAAGTACTGCTCCAAGACCTCTCCTTGAAGCATCAGTATACAACACAAACCCCACTCCCTGCCGGTAATGTCAATATAGGTGGAAGTAAGTCTCTTCTTTAATTCCATAAAACTTTTGACATTCACCGGACCACACAAAAGGCACTCCTTTCCTAGTCAACTTAGTCATAGGTGCCCAATCTTAGAAAAATCTTGAATAAAGCGTCTATATATAACCTGCCAACCCTAGAAAACTTCTAATCTCGGTTATTGACTTAGGCACTTGCCATCTGATTACTGCTTCCACTTTACTTGGGTCCACTGCTACTCCTTTAGCTGAGAATAACATGACCCAAAAACTGAATTTCTTTCAGCCAAAATTCACACTTACTGAATTTGGCAAACAACTGGTTATCCTTAACAACTGCAGGGTAAACCTCAAATGAGCTGCATGCTCCTCTTCAGATGCTGAATAAATTAGAATATCATCAATAAAGACCACAATGAATTGATCTAAATATGGATGAAAAATTCTATTCATCAGATCCATAAAACCTGCAGGAGCATTAGTCAACCCCAAAGGCATTACCACAAACTCTAGTGACCATATCTGGTTCTGAACGTTGTTTATCTATATCCTCCTCTTTGATTCTCAACTGATGGTACCCGGACCTCAAATCAATCTTAGAAAACACATTTGCTGATTGCAACTGATCAAATAATCATCTATCCTCGGTAACGGGTACTTATTCTTGATGGTCACATCATTCAATTTCCTATAATCAATGCACATCCGAAAACTTCCATCTTTCTTTTTCACAAATCAAACCGGCGCTCCCCACGGGGAATGACTCGGTCTAATAAAACCTTTTTGCAACAACTCTTCTAATTGCTTTTTCAATTCTTTAAGTTCTGCTGGTGCCATCCGATATGGAGCTTTAGAAATCGGCATGGTACCTGACACAACTCAATAGTAAAGTCCACCTCTCTATGTGAGCTAAACCAGGCAATTCCCAGAAAAACATCACAAATTCCCTAACCACGGGAACTGCTTCTACTGGCTGAATGGCCTCTCCCAAACTTACCGAGGCTAAATAAGCCACACACCTATCTTTATCAACTTTCTAGCTTTATTGCAGAAATTAGAAACTTGGAGGTATAAAAAGGCATACCTTGATATTCAACACTGCACCATTAGGATGACAAAATCTGATCCTTTTCTTTCTGCAATCTAACCATTGCTCATACACGTTTAAGCCAATCCATACCCAGAATGATATCATAATCTGACAACTGCAGGGCATACAACCGACCCGGCATCTGGTTTCCTTCAATCATAACAGGAGCTTCATCTATATAGCTCGAAGTGAGCAAGAACTCACCTGAAGGAACCTCCACCACTAACTCACAAGACTTCTCCTCTAAAGGATGAGCTATACAATCCAGAAATTCTTCGGAAATAAAAGAATGAGAGGCACCCGAATCAAATAAGAACTCTTGCTGAATATTCATAAGAGGTAAAGTACCTTCTATCATATTTGACGTCTCTGCCTGGGCTCGAGTGATAGCCATAACCCGCCTCTCCCTCGTGCTGCGGTGCTCCTCTGCCACGACCTGCCTGTGGCTGCTGGAACTGCTGAGCTGCTGCTGCTGCTGCTGCACACCTCTGCCCCCCATATTCTCTTGCATAGGGACAATTGCGGATCAAATGTCCCGGCTGATTACAATTATAACATCTATACCCTGGAGGAACAATAGGTTGCCTGGCAGTGCTCTGCTGCGACTCCTCCACCTCAGGCCTACCACGGCCTTGCTGGAACTGCGGACGACCTCCCCATCCTCTTCCTTTCCTTTAAGTGCTTGTTTCAATTTCTGACTCCATTCCCAAAGCCTGATGAAGAAGGTCCTGCTGGTGCCTTACCCTTGCTTGCACCTACTGTCTACTGGGGTAGCCGAAAACTACCTGAACCTGACTCACCTGCCTGGCGAGTCCGATAGACCTCTCCAAAGTAGCTGCCCTCTGCGCTGCCTCTTCCACTGTCTTGCACATGAGAGGTACTATCGCATCCTGTAATTCCACTCTTATCCTCTGATAAAATACTCAACCATCATGTTTATCTGAAACCACATATGGCGCATAACGGCTAAGTGCCATAAATCTCATCTGGTACTCTAGAACTGAAGAGTTACCTTGCTGAAGAGTCCCGAATTGTTCCCTTTTCACCTGCTGCACTTGAATCGGAAGAATGTATCGTTAAATACATCAAGAAATTCCTGACCAAGTGATGGCCTCCTCTGTCCTACCTGCAAGTGGTCTGCATCTTCCAGTCGCCACCATTCCAGGGCAAGCCCCCTCAACTGATAAGCAGCTAGTACAACTCTATCTGCTGCCGGACACCTCATAGTCGCAAAGACCCTCTCAATTTCATGAACCCAATGCTTAGCTGTATTGGATTCGGCCCTCCTGAATAAGTAGGTGCTGCAATCTCAGAAACTTCTCCACCTGCATCACTGGTTCTTCTGCTATCAACACTGGAGTGGTGGTGGCACAGGTGCTGCAAAAGGTACCTCCACTCTCGGTGGAACTGGGGCTACAGGTACAGCCTCTCCATCTCCAGGTGGTACTACAACCGGTGGTACCGGCGCCTGCTGATCCATCCTCGCCCGAATATCCGTGAGGCTTTCCCAGATCCTCTCTATCATACGCTGGGTGCTTTCCTCCGGATCATCTCCTCCACCACCCCAATCTCTTCTATCAGCTATTCCAGAAATTTCTACACAAACAAATCACCAAACAAAAATCAAAACAACAAATTATCAAAAACCAGGGTCCCTACCAGCAATGTACAAAGACTGAAAAAAGGCTATGTATCTTTCTAGTTCCCTTATATTAACACGGACCTTGCTCTGATACAACTGTGGCGGAATGCCTCGGCCAAGCCCGTTAAACGATAACGTACTTGATCCGAGTCCGCCTCCGCGAACGGGCCGAAGCCTCGCAAGGGAAACCAAACCACAGTCCGTGTAAACACAAAGGAACACACCATTTTATATATAATTCACAAGTTACATAGCCAAATTTCCACAAAAACTAAAAAGAAGTACAAGAGCCTGGGGCATACCCCGAGGTACAACTGAAGAAAGTAAACAACTAACTAAACTACACAGCTGGAGGTACTGACCCTGCACCGCTACGGCGCGGCTCTAAGCTGGACGACGGTCGTGAAACGTCCTCCTCGCTCTCACCTGTGGGGGAAGGGGTGAGCCTCTCTAGTCACTGGCTCAGTAGGGAACTCCCCCAACACCGAGCAAACCAAAACCACAGGTACGAAAGCAGTAAACAATATCAACAATTTATAGAACAGCTAAACAGAATATTAAAGCTGTAAAGTACTCACCATCTGCCGACTAGTAAAACAACTTTAATAATTAAACGGCAAACAGTAAAGGTATACAAGCTAAAGTAGAGACAGCCAACACGAGCCACGTGAACTGGTTCGCGACACCAGAAACTGACTCGGACAAACTAACACAGGTCTACCTCTCAGTCTCGCAGCCACGGACGAAAGGTCCAGCTGCCGCTCCACGTAAAAAGGTCAAGCAACTGTGGAGACCAACTAAACACCCACCTGCAGACCACACGGTCACAGGCCCATGCCTGGCACCTCCAGAGACCCTGGCCTGGGCTCGCTAGAGTGAGGCACTGGAAAAGGACTAGCTGGGGACCAGTGTCGACTACTGGTGTCCGTACCCCCAACTACGAGCGCGCTACAAGTGACTAAAGACAAACACAAGTGTCACTGTCCCACTGTCGTCTTTCCCTCAGCGGACGTACAACTCAACACAGGAGTGAGGGTGTCCAGGTCAGATGACACAGACCTCGACGGTACAACACAAGTACCGGGACAAAGCCCCGAGCTAACAGCCTGGCTCACAAAAACCTGGGACACCAACTGGAGAGGTAACCACGGTAGGCGTCGTACTACTTGCCACGTACACAAAACCACGTGCACGTCACACACAAACCACGTGAAACCTCACGTAAACCACAAGTAACCACGCTCCACTACACATGAACCCAACTGACTCGCGTAAACAACGCGCATTCACTGAAGTAAGTAACTAATTGCATACCTTGTATGCTAAACATGAGAACCATGTGCACTCAGTGCACCTCACGTGTCAACACACATGCATTATCGATAAATACTGTAATCAGTCATTTCTGCTTATAACCAATAGGCGGCAACATCGACTGCCGCTTACAACAAATCAACGGCAACGGACCTGGCCGTTAACATCCTGGCTGAGGAGCTGGCGACAACGATGTTGACGCCAAGTTCTCCGGCCTTAAACCCTGCAGAAACCCTAATTCGGCTCTGCGGGCTTTCCAACCGTTCTAACTACAGAAAAACATATAGAAACGATTCTTTTAACATGCAGGAACCCAACATAACCCACACACATGCTTCGAACATTAAATTACTCAAACCACCCATTATCCCCGCATGGTGCAACTTTATCCGAAAATGCATTATCATGCTGATTCAGGTGGTACGATGTGTTTTAATGTTCTACGGAGCTAAACGGGTTCGTCCCTACCTCAGAACTCGCTAGAACCTCCCGCAATCTCCCGGTTCACACCGAGCCCTCCGCGAGCTCCCACGGGAATTGCACCACGGTATGGCGTTTCCTTGCGCAATTTGGCAACGCCACGCATTCTACGATCGTCCAACCACTCTTCGATACATGTTGAAGGCTTTAGAGACACGGGGGCAACAAGCTGGGGCAAGAGGAAATGAGAACATAGCAAGAAGACTGCCCTCGGGTGACCCTATAACCTGCATCATTCTCAGGTTGGCGTCAACCCCTATGCCGCCAACAGCAACCGCCACCCTTAGCGTCCACATCTACTGCCGCCAAGTTCATGCAGTCAACGTCCACTAACCTGGACGCCAACCAGTCAACGGCCACCCCTGGCCGCCAACTCCAACTGAACAGCAGCAGGTCCTATTTCATTTCAGGACCAACCCTGCACTTCACCTGCTCAAACCACACATTCACACCACACTTCCACACAACCAACTCACATTGGCCTCACAACGGCCTACACAACCAACACACACATGATCCGCATGGATCCGAAAGGCACGCGACGTTACACGTTCTCTCTACACTCTCATCTATCTCGTCTAGTACTCTCTTATCTCTTCTTGGTACTCTATTGGCCATTTATGTGATTGTCTAAGATAAAAGAAATGACTAATGCCAGCGCAATAGGGCCCGATCAGGTCCTGGGAGGAGCGCCCGAAAAGTGCCAGTACCCATGGGAGTTAAAATGATCAAGGATGTGTTACGGCATGCATCCAGCGCCAGTTTACTATCTAGATTAATCTATGACAATCAAAGTGCTATATCTACAAGTGCAAGCGTGATCGTTACTAGTGCACCGTTGTGCAATTTACATGTTATAACGTTACTGGCCATTCTATTATTGTTCTCGTGTGTACTATTTTCCCGTGCCAGTTGCAATTGTTCTCTCGTTATCGTGGACATGCTCTACATGACTTTACTCTCTAGTAACCTAATTTAAAACATTAACTATTAAATCACTTGTGTCATGAGATATTAAGTCCTACTGGGCATTATTCACTCACTGCGTATTATTTAATGTTTTCAGGTGAGTCGGATCATGACCACACTCACGAGGATGGACCGATGAGGAGGCTCAGAGTGACCATTCAGCAACCAGTGCTATCTAGTAGTAGTAGTTAGTATAGTTATGAGTTAGTGAGTCAGTTAGTCATTATGTAATAGTTTGATTGAATAAAGTACTCTCGGGCCCTAGTTTGGCTCTGATATGTTAATGTATAGTTAGTTTATGAAGTGATGAGTCATTGGTGAATGTAATGGAGAATGTTGGATTATTAATGAAATTTGAGCTTATTTGGTATTATTCCATTGTGCAATGGTTTGCATTTATTTCTCGCTCTGTACTATTTAATAACTGTAATCCGTTCTGATTTCCGCGTCGGGGCGTTACAGCATGTCTTGGTCTGATCGTTACATGATGTCTACTAGCATGTGCATGATGTTATATAGTATGCATGGACCTAAAAGTAATCAACCCATTGAAAAACGGTATGATATGAATACGATTCTAATGTGTAATTGTGATTGACCTTATGTTGCATTGGATTATCTTGTGATCTTACTATTGTCCAATTGATATGATAAGATATGATATGAAGTGAGGATGAATACATGTTAGTAGGACTTGTTAGTGGTGTTTATATCATGATTTGCATATGAGTTTCAATAGTTATATGCTTTCCGATGTTCAATTAAGTATTGTCAATTGCATATGTTAGGGATGATTCGTGACACGTCACATACACCTTTGCACGAATTGGCACACCCTTCTTGGGGAATTGAGAGCTCTCTGCCGGTCATTCCGAATCGGTAAGACTAGCGATCTTTCCTTAAGACCTCCGTAAGTCTCCGCTCTCTATGGATTCCCACATAGAGGCCGAGCTAGTTGTACCATGAAGTACCCTGGAGATAGAGAGCACATGTTCCGCGTACGATCTGTCATTAGTCATCCTCATGTCAAGACATTAATGAATTATGAAACATAAGAGACATCGTTATACTGCCCATTTGTTCTCTTGAGCTTTTGTCATACCTTGACTCTATGAATGATCATGTCTTTCTTAATATGAGCTTGTCATTGAAACTCTGTGGCCATAATATGAATATGTTTGTTCGGCACAATATGGGACTTCGGTCCATTTGACCAATGCCTGTGCAATAGGGGCCCTGTCTGGTCTTGGGGAAGAGCGCCACAACGTACTTATTAACCACGGGAGTATGGACTTGTGGTGCTTGGCATGGCACTGATACGATATGCAAGATTTGTGAGAATGTGCTTTTGTTGATATGATAAGTTTGATTTGATATGATATGATAAGATTTGATATGATAAGTCTGATCACGTGAATACGTGATATATGTGAATGTGGCCAATTCATTTTGATATAATTCTACTCTTGAATATATGTCCATTGTATATGCAACTCGACATTTGATCTGATATGATATCCGTTCTATTCCGCTATCAATCGGTTAGTATTGCATGCATTGCCATCATATACATGTTCATATCTTGCCTATTAAAATGTTAATCATGTATACTAGTGCCCACACAATATTGAGATGTCAATTCCTACTGAGCTAGTTCGCTCACCCTATCATCCTGCCTTTTTAGGTAGTGATGAGAGCACCCGACGTTGAGAAGATGAAAAGTATTAGGAATAGATATTTGAATAGTCTATGTATTAGTGATGCATTTTCATTGAATAATGAACCCTTGTGGTCGGTTCTTCTATGTAAGGTTGTAACTAGTTGAATAGAATGAAATAAAGTATACTTTTGGTGACCATATTATAGCCTCAAATGTGTTATTATATTCAATTGTGACTCTGCGCTATTCAACTGTGATATGCCTATTTGTATCGTTCACGTCTCTCGGTATTTATTCCGCTGCTAAATATCGGGGCGTGACAACACGCTTGTTCGGTGACTGTTTCCTGATCGTCGTCTTCTTTTGCAGCTGCTGCAAAGTTGGCCGCTGGTCAGGACCAGGAGGCCAACGAGGACTTCGCCGAGAAGATCCCCGTTACCTCTCACATAGTGTACGAGGGTGATGACGTCGTCGCCGTGGTCAGGATTTCTTCCGCGGTGAGGGTCTCTACGGTGGTGACGATGGCTCTGGTATCGCCGACTCCCGGAGGAGGGCGTTCGTTGGCGAGATCGCAGGTCCCTGAAAAGGGACGCGAGAAGATTCGCCTGATGAAGAAGACAACGATGGTGGTTGCACAGCCCCGGATCGAGGGGGAAGAAGCCAGCCAACCTCATGCCCAGAAGAAGAGGCGGCTGGAGAAGGCTGCTTCGCAGGTCGTGCAAGAAGTGGCCGACGAAGAGGTCGAGGAAGAAGCTGGGGGGGATGAAGTCCCTCAACTAGAAACACGAAAAAAGCGCAAGGTGACCCGGGCAGCCGAGCAACCGAGGCCGCAGCTGAGCGAGAGGGCGGCCGAGCAGACTACGCCGCCTGCGGGTGAGAGAGCAGCCGAGACGACCGGGCTCCTTTCAAGGAAAGGGGCATACTCAAAGTTCGGACTCGTCAACCTTTCGAGTGACGAGTCCGAAGGCTCCGCAGGGGAGAATGCGGAGGCCCCTATAACTCGTGGCCTTGCTGAGGGTCATCCCGAGGGGGTGGCCACTACGGGGACCACGAGCACTGCTGCTGGAGAGCGGGACACGACAGGCGGCGACGAAGGGTCGTCCGCAAGAGGGGACGAATCGACGCCGGGCGGCAGAGACGAAGAAGTGGACCCGGCGGTTGCTTTGAATAGTACCGCCGCCGAGCAGGACGTGGCTGCCAATACCATGGCAACCGAACAAAGTGCCATAGCGGGTGGAGAGGAGGAGACCCGTGGTGCGGAAGCGTCCGAAGGTGTGTCCGCGACCGGGGCCCCAGACACCACATTTTTCGAGCAAGATGTTGTGATCGGCGACGAAGATACTTCTGTGCGAAGGGGCGAGGACGCCGTTCCGAACGCCGAAGTACACGAACGGGTCATGTTCGCGGCAAAGACGACAGCTTCGACGGCTGAGACTACCCTGGCCCCCATGCCCCCCACCGAAGTGGTTGTGGAAGCGAAAACCAATTCGCGCTGTCGAGGGTGCCAAGGGAGCAATTCGTGCTGTCGAGGGCCAGGAGATGACAGTGGAGTTGGCGTTGCCGAAGCTGCTGGAGAAGCAGGCTCTCTAGAGAGGTAGATAGGCAGCGCTGCTGAGGAGCAGGTCGGGGATTCCGAGGATCAAAGGCCTCTTTCCGTGGTGCTAAGAGGGAAGCAACCCGAGCTTCCTTCGAAGACAATGCTGGCGGCAATGCTGGAACGCCTAGAAGGGAACGATTCACGACCTCTTCCGCCATGTCCCACCACATCTCATCTTGAGAGAATGGTGCGGTGCCAGCAACTGAGTCCGGAGGAGACCACCGAGCATTCCAGTGGGGTCTACCGTCCAAGACACCCCGTCGAGTACGATGACGATGATGATGTCGACGGGATCGTCGGGTCGCTGGATGTGCTGAAGAGGCTAGCGGCGCGTGCCCAGAACCAGAAACATTTGTGGGAGGCCCAGACTGCCTTTTGCGAGGATCTGGTTGTGCGGCACAAGGATCGCGAAGCCAAGCTGCAGGATGAGGTTAAGAGCCTCAAAGATGCCCTTCAGACTTCCGAGCTGAACTTGGCCCTTGCTCGGGCCGAAAATGAGGCCATTGCCCAAGTGTTGGCTGATGCCAAGGCCCGTGGAGTGGCCGAATACAAGGCCGGTCCTGACTTCAAGGAGGAACTGGAGCAGTTCGGGGCCCGTTGTTACAAGGTGGGCCTCGATGCTGGTAAGGAGCACAGAGAAAGGCTTGTAACGACCGAGCGTGCCCGAGAAGCCTTCGAGGCTACTGTAAAGGAGTGTAGGCGCCGAACCCAGGATGCGCGCCTCGACGGAGTGCGCTTTGCTCAGTTCCAGGCAGGGCGAATGCCCCCTGGGGTCGATGGCGCCGGCCCCTCCGAGCAGGCCCCCTAAATGTATCTCTTGATTCTCTTTTTTTGCAGCTCGGCCCGGGTGAGCTCCTGTAAAGAAATCTTAATGGATCTCCTTTTGGATTTTAAAATGGCTTCGCTTTTTCTATATTCTTCCCTTACACTTGTTCTGTCCGAATCGGAATTCGTTCGGTCATTTATAAAGGTTCGCAGTTACCGCGCAGGCCGTTAGGGACAATCGAAGTCCCGACCAGGGGTGTACGCGGATCACTTTCTTGGAGGCGTCACTATATCCTTGTGAGCTGGAGAGCTTGAAATAAGGATATTTCGGACATCGCCTTAAGCCGACTGTAGACACCGTTTTTTACGCGGTCCCCACAAAAGAAAAAAAAAGGAATTTGTGACAATAAAATAAAAGGATCGTGATCGCCAGGCATGCGAGGGTGCCAAATGGAGATGCACGGCGAGGGGTGCGAGTGGAAGAAAGTGATTGCGAGCGTACCTTTTTAGCGGTGAGATTGCGCGGGGGATGATGTTGGTTCTTTCTTCCTCTACGAGCACGGCCGGCCGTGGTAGAGGACGTTTCCTTGTTTGATTACCCTGAAAAATAAGACAAATAAAAGAAGGGGATTAGCCCAAAAATGTGTAGTATGCAATTCTAAAAATAAATGAAATAAATGAATGACATGGGGGCGACTTACCGGATGGTGGCCTTTAAACCCCTAAGATAGGTGTGGTGGTGTATGTATGCATGCATGTGTGTGTGTTAAAAAGGGTAAAAGGGGGGCGCGTGGGCCCGGAGGAGATGAAATATAAAGGACCATGTAGGGTCCGGAGGAGTGAAAAAGTGAATAGAAAAGGGGGGGGGGGGGTGCTTCCCCGGATGTCGGACGGCGTGACGGCGTGACGGTGTTGCCGGTTGGACAGAGAGGGACGGAGAGGACGAAGCTCCCGCTTGGCTCCGGTATGCGTGGAGGAGACGACGGAGATGACGGCGCCGCGCTCCGAGGGATGGAATGGACGGCGTGACGTGGAAGAAGATGCCGGGGTCGGACATCGAGGCGAGAATCCAGCAGGGCTTCGCCGCCTTTTGGAACCTCTCTCTCTCTCTCTCTCTCTCTCTCTCTCTCTCTCTCTCTCTCTCTCTCTCTCTCTCTCTCTCTCTCTTCTCTCTCTATTCTCTCAAAAAAAGGAAGAGGAAGAAGCAGCCGAACCGCCGAACCCCTGCCCCTGGCCCTGCGGCTTCATTTTTATAGGCACTGGAGCAAAATCGCATCCAGGACAGTAGCCGTTTTTTAAGGCTTAATCGCGGCGGAGCGGCAGGCCGCGATTTAGAAGGTCGGTTTGATGAGACAGCTGGCAAGCTTCGAATTCGCGATAAAGCGCGTAATCGTGTCCACCAGGGCGGCCGCGATTTTAAACGCGGCGGCCATAACCGACGCGATTACCTGAGGGGCAATTTTCGAGGCCCGCACTGCCTACTGACGGGACATTTCAGATTTGACTTCTCTGAATCGCGTCATCCGACAAGGACGCGATTCAGGGATTTAATCATGATTGCGGGCCTGCGCGCGATGACTTTCTGGGCCGCTGTCAGACTCTGAATCGCGGCAGGGATACCGGACGCGATTTGAAAGATGGTTCGAAGAAAAACGTCCACCATACTGGACGGGATTTAATCCGCGACCAGACCCCCTGGGGAAGCACCGAGGAAGAAAGGACGATATCCAGAAATATTGGGAAAACACTCTTGCAAGGCAAAAGAAGGCCATTTTTGGGCGTTATGGCGCAACTTGAAAATTTGCCCGCGGTGGAGCCAAAATTGCGTGTCTACACCGACCAAAAGAACGGGAAGAAGAGAAGTAGGATGTCGATCATGAGGCTTTTACAGATAGTAAGCCTTTAAATAGATACGTGCCAGGTTCTGGGTATGGCTTCGCCACTAGGAGTAGTAAGCTTATAGGAGCCTTTCCCAAGGACCCGAGTGACCTGATAAGGTCCTTTCCATTTCGGGGCGAGCTTGACGACTGCTCGTCGGGGGTCCGATGCCGAGCAGCGGCACATGACCAGGTCACCTTTGAAGAAGCGCCGTTCCCGAACTCGAACGTTGTAATATTGCGCGAGTCGTTATTGATAGGAGACCAATCGAATGCTGGCATCACCTTGACGTTCGCCAAGCAAGTCTAGGTTCTCCCTGAGTGCGCGGTTGTTGGCGACTTCATCGAAGTGAGTTGTCCGGATCGTAGGGAGAGCTACTTCCACAGGCACAACAGCTTCAGAGCCGTAGGCCAAATGGAAGGGAGTTTCACCGGTTGCCACTCATGCTGTTGTTCGGTGGCACCATAATACGTTAGGGAGCTCGTCGATCCATGAATCTCTTGCAGCTTCAACTCTCGTGCAGATCTCGTGCAGCAGTGTTCGATTGGCGTTTTCAACCAACCCGTTTGCCTGGGGATGTGCGACGGAGGTGAAATGGTTGTAGATACCGAGCTCAAAGCATTTCTTCTTAAAGAAGGTGTTGTCGAACTACTTTTCGTTGTCTGAAGTGATCACTCTTGGGATACCGAACCGGCACAGAATGTTCTTCTAGACGAACTTCTAGGCAGCTTGCTCAGTGATCGCGGCCATAGGTTCTGCTTCGATCCACTTGGTGAAGTAGTCGATAGCCACAAACAGGAACTTCTTTCATCCTTGGGCCTCGGGGAAAGGTCCCAAGATGTCGATGCCCCATCTGGCGAAAGGGCGAGGTTCGAATAGGGTATGAAGTTGTTCGGCAGACTGTTTGATAAGCTTCCTGAACTTCTGACATTTCGGGCACCTTCTAACAAAGGACATGCAATCCTTCTGCAGAGAAGGCCACCAGAATCATGCTCGGATAATGCTGCGCGCCAGCGTTCTGCCTCCCAAGTGGCTTCCGCACAACCCCTCGTGAACCTCTTCGGTAGCCAAAAGCGCATGTTCGGGGCTGAGGCACCGTAAGAGAGGTCTTGAGAGAGACCACCGATACAATATGCCTTCGATAATGGTGAACTGCTGGGAACGCAGCCTGGTCTTCCGGGCTTCGCCTTGGTCAGGCGGAAGCTCGCCTCGAAGTAAATAGGCTAGGAGAGGGTCCATCCAGCTTGGAGCCGGAGGGCCGGACTCAACGGCTGCTACATCTACTTCGGTGCTCGGTGAAGCGAGCTCTTCGATAAATACGGAGCGAGAAGGGGCGATGTCACCTGAAGACGTCAATTTAGCAAGTGCATCGGCTCGCACGTTCTGCTCCCGAGGGACATGTATGACTTTGAAGTAGAGGAGGCCTTCTGCTTGGTTCTTAACCTGTTGGAGGTATTGGGCCATGCGAGGCTCCCTTGCTTCGAAGTGTCCGTTCATCTGGCTAGCAACCAATTGCGAGTCGCTGAAGACCCGTAGTCGGAGTGCTCCGAGGTGCCTAGCCATTCGGATTCTAGACAGCAGTGCTTCGTACTCGGCAACGTTATTAGAGGTTGAAAAGCGGAACCTGAGGGCATATTGGAACTCTAAACCCTCCGGGGAGGTGAGGACCAAGCCAGCTCCACTCCCTGTGACGCAAGAGGACCCATCCACGTAGAGCTCCCATGGGGGCTCGTCGGCCAATGGAGGCTCCTGCTCGGTAGGGCGAGTGCATTCCACGACAAAGTCAGCCAGCGCATGTGCCTTGATGGCCGTCCTTGGGCGGTAGCTGATGTCGAACTCGCCTAGCTCGATGGCCCATTTGATGAGCCGGTCGGAAGCCTCTGGTCGCTAAAGGATGAGCTTTAGCGGCTGGTCGGTGAGGACCGTGATGGAATGGGCTTGGAAATAAGACCTAAGCTTCCATGCAGCCGTGACCAGAGCGAGGGCGAGCTTCTCTGCTCGAGGGTATCTTCTTTCAGCCTCTTGAAGGACCCTGCTGATGTAGTAGACTGGGTGCTATGCCGCTGCCTCTTCCCTGATCAAAATCGCGCTGATAGAGTGTTCGGTGATCGAAAGGTACACGAACAGGGGTTCTCTGAGCACGGGCTTTGAGAGAATAGGTGGGGCTGCTAGGTATGCCTTCAGCTCGGTGAAGGCTGCTTCGTAGTCGTCGATCCACTGTACATGCCCCCCTTGCTGTGAGGAGCCTTTAGGTCCTCGCAGCAACTTGAAGAAGCTAAAGCTTCTCTCCACTGCTCAGGACATGAACCGGTTGAGTGCGGAGAGGCGTCCAGTAAGTCGCTGGACGTCGCACACTGTCTTGGGACTGGACATCTCAAGTATTGCTTGGATCTTCTCGGGATTGGCCTCTATTCCTCTATTAGAGACGAGGAAGCCGAGGAACTTGCCCGAGCGAACTCCAAACACACACTTGGCTGGGTTAAGCTTCATGTTGTACTTCCGAAGAGTTGCGAAAGTCTCTTCGAGGTTAGAGACATGGTCAATGCTCGGAAGTGTTTTGACCAGCATGTTGTCAACGTAGACCTCCATGTTCTGCCCAATTTGCTGCTCGAACATCTTGTTTACTAACCGCTGGTATGTTGCGCTCGCGTTCTTCAGGCCGAAGGGCATTCTGGTGAAGCAGTACAGGCCCAGGTCGGTGACGAACGTGGTGGCGTCCTGGTTCGGAGGGTGCATGTTGATCTGGTGATAACCTGAATATGCATCCAGAAAGCTGAGGAGCTCGTGTCCGGACGTGGCGTCCACCAGCTGGTCGATGCGCGGCAGAGGGAAATTGTCTTTAGGCGTAGCCTTGTTGAGATCCTTGTAGTCCACGCACACGTGCCACTTGCCGTTGGCCTTGCGCACGAGGACCACATTGGAGATCCACCTCGGGTACTGGGCCTCTCGGAGGAGCCCAACAGCTCGATTTTTGACGACGTGATCCTGGATCACGATCTGCCGTTCACGGTTGACGGGTCACCTCCTCTGTTGAACTGGGGGGACCCGGGGGTCCAAGCGGAGGCGATGCACCATCACGTCTGGAGAGATGCCCGGTAGTTCATCATCCGACCACGCGAACACGTCCAAATTTGCCAGCAAGAAAGCCTTGTAGCGTTGTTGCTCGGCTTCTGAAAGCAAAGCGCCAATGTATAGGACATGCTCAGAGTCGTCATCCACTTGAACCGGAAGGAGATCTTCGGAAGGAGTTCCTCGGCTGGTCGAAGGCTGATCTGCGGGCGGTGCCGTGGGCATCGGAGCCGCGAGAGGCTGCTTGTCCCTAAGGGAAAGGACATAGCACCGCCGGGACTCGCGCTGATCTCTGAGCACCTCGCCGATCCCACACGGAGTGGGAAATTTCATCTTCTGGTGGAGGGACGATGGCACTGCCTTGAGCCTTCCGATCATGCCTCTGCCGAGGATAGCGTTATAACCGGGCATGCTTCGGATAACCAAGAAATCCACCATCTTGGTCACACTCTTCAGGGTTGTCCCGAGAGTGATCGGGAGGCGTGCCCGTCCCATAGGTTGTACTGAAACTTGTAAGAAGCCGAACAAAGGTGATTCTACAGGAGTGAGCCGGTCAGTCTTCAGTCCCATAAGCAAGAAGCAATCGTAGGCCAACACATCCAGTGCACTTCCATTATCCACCAAGATCCCGACGCACATTACAATGGTTGATGGTGGCTGACACAATCAGCGCATCAGTGTGTGGAGTAGTAACTCCTACAAGATCTTCGTCTGAGAAGGTTATAATCTCCTCGGACGGAGTGCGTGCGGGATTAGGGGGATAAGGAGCTTGTCGGGGCACTGATGGCCTGTCCACGACATGTACTCGCCGAGCGTAGTCGCGTCGACTTTGAGTACTTTCGCCCCCTACGCCGAAGCCTCCTGCGATCACATTGATCTCCTGCCCGTTAGGCTCGTTGTTGATCGGCTGCTCGGGAGTCCGCTCTCGGCGTTAGGGGAAATCTTCATTGCGGCGCACAAATCGTCCGAGGTAGCTGCGCTTGATGAGGGACTCAATCTCGTCCTTGAGTTGGTGGCACTCAGAAGTGTCGTGGCCGTAGTCGCGATGGAAGCGACAGTATTTTTCCTGATTGCGCCTCCGGGGATCGGAGCGCATCCTCGGTGGCCACCGAACATATGGCTCATCCTGGATCTCCACCAAGATCTGTTCGGGGGCCACTGTGAGCGGGGTGTAGTCGGTGAAGGGGCGTGGTCGGCACGACGAATCCCTGTTGCGACCCTTCTTCCGATCTCGATCGGAACTGTTGTCGGAGGGCCTCTTCTTATCCGACTGTTCGCCCTGCTCTGCTCGACCAGCAGCCAGGCTCTCCTCGCAGGCCGCGTGGCATTGGGCGATGGAGAGCAGCTTGGCCAGAGTGGAGGGCTGCTGTACGCCTAGCGTTCTCCGAAGGAAGCCATCGCGAGTGCCCTGGATAAGGGCACCGGTGGCCAGAGGAACGTCCAGGCGAGGGATTCGAAGCGCCTCCATCTGGAACCTCTTGACAAAGTCCCATAAAGCCTCGCCCCTCTTTTGCCGAACAGTTAAGAGGGATGTCGCGGTGCGCGGCTGCGATCTTCCACCGAGGAAGTTGTCCAGAAAGGACTTCTTCAATTGGTGGAAAGAAGAAATGGAACCAGTAGGTAGGGCCTCGAACCATGCCCTGGCGGTTTCCTTGAGGGTGGCCGGGAAGGCTCGGCACTTGGCCGCATCGGACGCTCCATGGAACACCATGTGTGACTCGAACCCGTGGATGTGGTCCGCCGGGTCGGTTGTGCCGTCGTACGGCGCGATGGTGGGTAGAGGGAGCTTGGGGGAGACCCGAGCTTCCAAGATCTCCGTCGTAAAGGGGGAGCAGAAGGCCAAATCTTCATCCATTAAAGCCTTGCCCTTTGCCTGCTGGACCATCGCGTCCACACGACGCTCCAGGTCGACGACGCGGCACAGGCGCCTAGCAACCTCCTGTTCGGAGTGGGTCGAATCTACACGCCCGGCTCTGTGGGAGTTGGCTCCCACGACCGAGCGCGGAGGGCACGAGGCCGCCGTGGAGCGACGGGGTGAACGACCACGGCGCTCCGGTGCCCGCTCATCAGACGGGGCACGGTGCGACCTTCGCGGTGAATCCACATGCAGCTCCTGAAGCGCAAGAGGGGCGCGAGATCGTCGGCGAGACGACTCCGCTTGAAGTTCCTGCGGCAGGGAGGCCGCCGGTGCCGGTTGCCTGGCCAACTGGGTCTGAAGGCCCAGGCATGTGCCCGTCAGGTGCTGCATTTGCCCCCGGAGTTCCTCTACCTCCAGGGCAGTTGCAGGCACAGCGATGGCGGGCGCAAGGACGTCGCCGGTCGCACCGGCAGGGGCTATGGCGACGTCGACGGGGGGGACACGCTGACGGGAGTCCGCTTGCGATTGACGGGACCTCGTCATACGGCTTCCAACATTTTGGTACGAAGATCGCCCGCGAGCCATGGCTATCGTCGTTCCCACAGATGGCATCAAAAGTGTGGAGGTTTTTTCCTGTTTGGGCCGGAACCAAACGGGCCTACACTTGGAAACAGGGAAGACGGCCTCCGGTAGCGGGCGAATGCCTGCAAAACCAGAACGAAATCAAGGGGGCCCGGATGAAGAACCGGGGAGAACCCTCCGATGCCTAAGTCAGTTGACTGTCAATAAGGCTTGGAGAAGAAGGGTTCAGTGTTTTTGTGAGAACGGTGTGAGTAAGATCACGTACCTCTACATGGAGACTTACCTGAGCCTTTTATAGGCGGGGATGATGGGAACGTAAGAGGTAACACCCCTTGGTAATGCCAGAAAGGGCGGTGCGTCGGTTAGCACTCTTGACGGGGAGTTATCCGTTGAGGCGCCCGGTGAGGGGCTTTACGGTTAACGCACCACTTGAACGTGGGGCGCGTGGCATGCAGCCATTGTAACCGTTGTAATTAAGGAGACGAAGGGCTGCTTGACATCTTCCAGGCAGATGGTACCGAGCAGGCAGCCTATTCGGTAGACCAGACCCGCTGTTTGGTAGTTATGCTGACTGCTCGGTGCCTGGTGCCCAGGCGCTGCTCATTCCGGCGGGACTAAGGCACGATTCGAGCAGAACCTGTTCGGTAGGCTGGGACCTAGACCGAACAGGATACAAGGTGCTCGGGGGCTACCCCTGGATCCTGGAAATGTTCGGACGTGGAGGGGCGTGCTCGGAATTTCTGAACTGCTTCCAATGACGCGTGGCGCTAGGCGTGAGGACCACACCTATCCGCAGGCTCGCGATGGGCTGTAGCCAGCCATGATGGGCCCTGCAGGCCTAGGTGGCTAGAAATGGCCACCACAATAACTATTTAATCTAGCGACTTAAATATCTTTCCAAGTTCAAGGAATCAAAAAATTTTGTCCGAACTCGCTTTCTTGGTCCGCATCCAGGTGAATTGTCATGTTTGAGTTAGCCAATTCCTAGAATGAGGTCTATTTAGATGACACTGTCATGTGTTTGAGTGAGTTTTCTTCCAGTTTCTTCCCCCTTTCTCGGTCGATGTTCGTCCAGGAGGGCCTCCTTGGTTCCAACGATGTTTTTCTCCTTCCTGTGGAGATTTTGTTCTCCTTCCAGCTTGGGGAAATTTCTCGTCTGTGTCATCGGCGTTCCTTTCTCCGACTTGCAGGGATTTTGACTCTCAGTGTAGGTACTTCATTGTTGTCATTGGTAGTCTCTTTCTTAATGGAGGACAAAGAAGTGCTACGGTGATTGGTGGTGATGTGTGCCAATACTATCAAGTCCTCTGTCTATACCTTCGCTATCAATTGAGTCTTAAGAGACGTTGTCAATGTTCCTGCACTCAAAGTTTAAGTCAACTCTATCGAATCTGTTCATAGTGGCTCAAATTGTTGATGGCATGTTGGTTTCACTGTGTGCGCAAGTATCGTATTCGGCAACATCTTCTTTGATCAGCTCTGTCGAGCTCCTCCTCTAGTCCTCTGCTCTCATGATGGTCGTTGGCAAAGTTCGACGGCAACTCTCGACATCTCCGTACGACATCCGACGACGATCTTCATTGCTCTGTTTCTTCTCAATTGAGGGTGTTTTGCTTTGTTCGGATATTTGATCTTTGGAATGCTATCTTGAAATATACGCTGGCTGCAGATTGTGTTTGGACGTATGGTCCAAAGAGAGTTTTTATAACTTGTACTATGTTCGAAGGAGGTGTGTGTCACTCCTTCGATCATGTTGTGTCCTATTTCCTACTTTAGTTTATGTCAACATCTTATCACTTGTCAAACAAAAAAGATCATACTCACAACCATGTGAGAAGGCCGGCATGGATCAATGGAAAACTTCCTCTCCCATGAAGTGTTCGTTTGTTTTTTCTATGATTTTTTTCTACTCATATTTCAATTCCTAGCTGAATTCCGCCCACATGTTCACCAAAAAGTAGTAAATAAAAAAGTACACATCAACATGGAAAAAAATATTGAGTAAGAATATATGATCACGATTATTTATAATATTTTACAAGAAGGCACATTTTTTATTATCATCACTTTTTTACTAGCTTAAGAAGATTTTAGTTTTGGAATTTTAGAAATCTTTTTAGCAAGTCTGTCAGTTGAGAATTATCTTTGATTTTCCATTCCTAATTAGTTAGACGCAAGTAACAGCCCTCGACAAAATAATGAGAACACCACGTGACCAACAAGCCTACGCCCACCGTGGTCGCAAGTTTTGCAACGCGCGTTACAACTCACGTATGTTTTTGGAAGTTGCTCGTCATTTTTTAACCTTTCTTTTCTTTTTTCAAGCACTTATAAAGAAGGTTAAAAAAAACAAATTTAGGACCTATAATTCTTCATAATTTCTTTTTAGTTCCTATAATTTGACTATTCAATCTTGAATCTAAGAGCATATTTGGTATTAGGATAAACCGAAGATAGAGTGAATATATCTTTAAAATTTTGAGAATATCTCCACCCTATCTCCAATCCATCCCGATACTAAACATAGCCTAAAAGAATAAACAGGGACTCGAGATCACTAAACATAAGCGATGGATAGTGGAGCTTGTTTAGTTTAATACTAAATAATCAAGTTATGGGAAATAAAAATTGCAATGACTTAAGATTTGAGATGTCAATTATCCATTAATATATTTGAATCTTGAACCGTCACTCATGAACCAAAACTCGAAAGAGTTAATGGAAAAATATGAAGAAGCAATATAAGACTGGATCATAGTAAGTGCAAATTGTAAACTCATCTCATTATATATAATTACATAAGTATGCATATCTTATAGTATAAGTACAATAAGAAAGAAAAGTATAACTAGGTATGTATTTTGCTATATGGAGCTAGTAGTTAGGTGAGATCACTGGAGCGACTCTAAATGTCTACATCTTGAGCTACATGAGCCTCACTTGAAAGGAAACAGAGTGAGTCTCTACTCAAGGTTTAGTAGGGACATTAACCCCACAAGTAAGAACACAACATAAGTAAGTGTAAGTAAGAGACGCAACTAAAGTAAACACAACACAAAATGGAAGCTAGTACCAAAACTTAACTACTATGTCGAAAACTATAGTACAATACTCATTCCACACCGTCAGTGCCTCGTAGGCATAAACTCACAAAAACCAGCACTAAACACACAACACATCACAAGTCACACACTCACGCACAATGTCGGACTAGGTAGGGTGTACGGCTTGCCACCTTGACACCATAAAGTCCTTCAACCCTAGCCATTTGTGCACACACAGATGCTCTTCCTCACGTCTGGTCCTCAGCTAATTTTCCCCTATGCCAGATTTTGACGGATGGAAAAGGGGTTCTACGAAAACTGACTTGAAAGCACCACAAGGTGCTCGAATTAGATGGAGACACTCTTGACTCCTTGACTCATTGGCAGATTAACTCATGCCAGTCGTTTAGGTGGAGTCATGCTCAGCACCCAAGTGGAACGCAACATAATATAACCAAACGAAAAGAACTCCGATAGCATAGATGGAGACTCTCTCAACATCCAGTACACTGTGCAACAATTAGAATTTCTTAAGGTCCTCATGCATGGACCAAAACTAAGCTAGGTGTGCTGCTGGGTACTCCCAAGTTAACGGCAGCATCGACTGCCGCCAACCATGGTCAACGACGTCAAACCATGTCATCATAGATGAACTAGATGGCACTCTATGTTGCCGTCAAGTTCATCAGCACGTAGAATCACTAATGGGTGCAGCCCACTCTCTAAGGCAAACTACACCTTGCTAGTAAAAACAAATGTTGGGGAACTCTTCTTCAGACATTAGGCACACACGGGCAGTAAAGAAACAATAGAATATTACATGGATCGTTTGGTACAACCACCATACCTCAACATGAATAATCTCTCAGAAACATGATTCTATAGCATGAAACTCACATGCAACAACATAGAAATAGCAAAGGGGACACGAGAGTAAGTCTCCCTATCTCAAATGACAAGAAAAATATGAAGAAAAGACCCAAACAGAGATTGCACCACAAGAGCTCCACCGCCTTGCTCAACCCAGTTTTCCCACAAATCACTGCCTCCACAAACACCAGCATCTCGCCTACAAATCGTTCGTCGGCCATCGAAGGTAGTAGGAAAAGTAGAAGGTGAAAGAGGGGGTGGAGAGAGTGAAGGTGGGAAGAGAAGGGGGTCTCGGGTGGCCTAGATAAAGATAAGTCCGCCGAGGTTGACGTCAATATAGACCCTACTGCCTTAACTTGATGTCAACATCGATTGCCGTCAATTAGGCACAGAGAAACCCTTGAAAACTTACTCAAGTAGACAACGACATAGGCTGCCGCCAACATATATAGACGACAACATCGCAAGCCGTCAGCACAGATCTAACAACAAACTACCTTGCCGTCAATAAGGGTTAGTGGCACTTGACCTTGCCGTCAACCCAAGACTCGCAAAATGGCCCAATAAGGGTCCAAAATGGCCAAGGTATCACAAAAACTAATTGTATAAGGATTCAAAGTAAAAAAAAAAGATTACTTTCATCTTCCACCATAAAAACCATACTAAAAAAAGATTACTTTCATCTTCCACCATAAAAACCATACTTGATTTCGGCCATTTATTGACCAAAGTGAGAATTTTTGGCCTAACTACTGAGCCTGAATTTTATTTTTTAAATAAAAGAATTTGCTATATTTTTTAACTAGTGTAGATTAAATGTAAGTAGGGGCATGAATAAATTTATATGCTCCTGCCCCTGATCCATCATCCATTAATTACACATCCCACGAACATCAGATCACCCCAACAACTCAAATAGTTAAGATTT
This sequence comes from Colocasia esculenta, assembly GCA_014218235.1. NCBI lineage: Eukaryota > Viridiplantae > Streptophyta > Magnoliopsida > Alismatales > Araceae > Colocasia > Colocasia esculenta. Next base: position 141,169,259 of record CM024762.1, on the reverse strand, counting down.
TTTTTTGCATATATACTCCTTTTAGAAGATTAATAGCATCAAAGTTTTTCTTGAATTTATATTTACATGTGTACCCTTTTCATGAATACAAAATATCTTCAAAAATCTTACTATAATCTGCCGTGATAGAGTAAAGAAGATCTTTTAAATATTTTTTATTTATACATATATCTCTACCAAAAATGACAGTAAAAAAATTCTAAATATATTTTTGACTTCTGTGGAGGGTACACTAATTTTTTAAGTTTTTATAAATAAGAGATATATATATGTAAATATAAACTTAAAAGTTTTTTTGTAATAAAAAAGTGTTTAAAATAAAAAACCCTATATTTAAATCATTAATTATTAACCACCTCATGAAAACCCCTCATCCACGAATGAATAAATAAATAAATAACTAAATAATAAGTAGGCCGGCCCTGAAGAGCCCGGGATGAATCGACGGCCCAGAACCGTCCACGGCCGGAAAAGGAAGAGTGCCGTTCGAGGTTCAAACTTCCGCGTGGGCAGATGCCGACGGTTACCGTCACTAGCCGTTACCCCGCCCCCGCGCCATCCCCTCCCGAAACCCTGACGGTTCGGTTACGCGACGTCACTCCCTATTTTTATATTTCTTTTCTTGCCCCTTTTTTAATTTTTCTCTTTCTTCTATCTCTCTCCGCATCTGCCTTCAACGGGCGAGGTTTTGTTTGAAAGCCTTCTTTCCATGGTGGGGGAGGAAGCTTTCTTGGAATCGAGGGTTTCCGACCTGCCATACCCCCCGACCTCCCGCGAGCTCCCATCCGGTTCCCGCCGTGGCTGCTCCGGCCCAAGGTACTGGAGGCACCTCCCCCTTCTTCCTCCCCTCGTTTCCCTTTTCTCCCCTGTTGAAAAGATCCGTTCCTGAAAGTTGGGGTTCGTGCCGATCGCGTTCTTGATGGCCGTCTAGCTCGTGGTTGCCTGGTTGGCTTGCATGCTTGTTTTAGCTCGTGCAATTGTGCTTCCTTCTCCGTGGTGTGGTTCTGGTGCTCGAGATCCGGTGCTTGTTGCCCGTGCCTGCTTGGATTCGGATGTTGGGTGCTTTGTTTGGTTTCAATTTTGCTCTGCTTTGGGTTCTATCTTGGGTATTCCTGCTCATTCTTGACGCGGGACTTTGTAATTAGGTATTTCCTCGTGAGGATGCCGGTTCTTGAGGTAGGTTGCAGAACGACATGGCCGGCATGAAGTTGGAGGAGGAGGCTTGCGTGGAGAACAGGCAATCGGCTGCCGCCTCCAGCTCCTCTCAATCTGAGGGGAGCTGCGTGCGCTTACTAAGGTCCCCAGCCATTTGCAGCCCGGGAACATCGTCACCTTGTCAACGGTATTGTTCCACCTACTTAATTTGAAGCCTTGGTTTATGGCTGAGCTCTAGTCTAAATGTTATTTATATTCTTCTTCTAGTTACCAAGCTGGTTAACATTTCAGTGTTGCGTCACTACTCATACCGATGGTTGACAGGCTCCAATTATGCTTGGGAAATGTGATGTTTAGATATAGGTCACTTGACTTTTCGAGAACCATTTAATGATTGAGAAGATTTCTATGTTGTAAACAGTGATGCCACTGATTTTTAAGCCTCTGTACCTCAGGTTTTCACCTCCTCAAGGGCAAGGTCTTTTATCTTCTTTCCCCCATGTTTAGTTGCATGTTGAGATCATGTCGTCATAAAGATTAGAAAAATCTGGTATTGGGACGGTGATGTAAATAAAAGGGCTTAAATGGAAGGACACCTGATACGTTCATTTGATTTAAATGATTCCAGCATGTATTGCCATATATAGAAACAAATAAAGATGAGTGAGAAACCAGGAAAGGAAGTTGCTGTATCTTTATGTTCATGAGACTAAAAGCATCTTCTCTAGTCTGTGTAGAAGATGTGCTTAACCTGGTTCTAACAATCTCTAGAAGTATCTCGATTTATCTAGTTGGCCAATCTATTTCCTATGATCTCTTTAGTTTATACTTCGAAGCTAGGAGTTTTGATAAGAGAATTGCTGAAGATGGTCATTTGCATTCCAGTTTTCTCCACTGTCTATTCAGTGAGGAGTTTTCCCTAGTTCATCTTGTTCTATTGTGAAGTGAGACAACAACTTTGCAGTTGGGACAAGGTTGCAAGTATTGTTATTGGAGACCAGTTCACTCCACAAATGTTTCCTGATTGGGCCTTTATTATCTGATCCATGTGGAATGCGATGAAACTGATACACATCAGACATTTTTGGAGCCTTTACTTTTGACCAACTCGCCACATTGCATCCAATATATGACAAGTGATGCCTTGAACGGTATCAAGATACTGTCTTTCTCTTGCTATTATTAATACACGTGTTGATATGTTGTCAAACCTGGTAGCTTAATTTGCAGGTGAATGGGAATTTTCTTTTCTCTAAGGATAATGAGAAGTGACTGGATCTTCTTGTGATAATTTCTTCTTGTTAAATTGATATCTGTCTCTTTTCTCTTTTCTTATACGTGTCTTGTTATAATTTTGTTTCATGGTTCTGTCCAGATGAGACATTTTACCCTTAGTTTACATGTGGTGAACTTGTATATCTTTGATAATATTAGTTAAACAGGCAATGGATTTTATTTAAGTACAAATTTATACTTTTGTATCTAGGAGGACTAGTGGTCCTATAAGACGAGCAAAAGGTGGCTGGACTCCTGAAGAGGTACATCTTCTTATTCCCTTATGAATCTTCAAAGATGCAGAAATTTCTTGGTTTCTTGCGTACAAATTAGCACATTCAGTTAAGCCTTTGACTTAGTTATTTGAGAAATACTTAGTGCAAGTGTACACTTGCACTTGAGTTGCAAGCGGGAGCTCCCATTTGTCCACCTACGATAGACCAATGTGCCCTGACACATCATTTATGAGCCCAACCCAAAATTTTATGAGCCCACTTGCAACTAAAGTGCAAGTGTTCACTTGCACTAAACATTTCTCTAGTTCTTTTTATGCATGGGTTATTTCTCCGTTTATGGTGACTTTTATTTTTCCTCAGTTTCTTTACATTTGTAGCTTCAAAGTATCGGCACATTCTGATCCATATAAGATGTTAAGTTTAGATATTCTTGAACCATGGCCTAGGCTTGAATATGTGGCCATCATTTGGTTTTCATGAAGTTTCTGTAGATTGTGGTTTAACAAATCCTGTCCTGCACCTCACCCTTGACTATGTGCATACGGAACTTATACAGAATGTTATCATATCCTAATTCTTATGATGCTCAATTAGTTGCTCTTCGACAAATATACTGCAGGATGAAACCTTAAGAAATGCTGTTAAAGCCTACAAGGGAAGATGCTGGAAGAAAATAGGTTCATTTCTATCCCTTTGCAATTGTGTTTTTTCCCCGATGGCAAAAGTTATTTTTTGTGCATTACTTATGTTTAGTTCTTCCTGCCGTGCATATATATAATTCGTGCTTATCACACTTATTGTCTTTGTTGTTGCCAATCTAATGAAGCTTAAACATAGTTGTCATGTAATTTCCACAAAACACTTTGATTTTCATGCCTATCCTTCTAACTGCTTTTGGCACTTGTCTAAACTAATTATTCCCAGTCTGCAGAAGTTAAAAAGAAAGCATGAATTTTCAGGAATATCCTTTTAGTCTGAGAGTCAAATTTAATGACAAAAGTACCATTAAAAAACCAAAAGGGTACACTCTCTCTCCCCACGGGGACTGCTACTCATTAAGCTGCCACCTTCTGAATTCTTCTTTGTCTTCCCTTTTTCTCCTTCATTGCTGGAGGGACCTCCCTCCCTAAGCCCTCTGCTTTCCTCTCTCTGTCTCTCTCTGGAGGCCACCCCACAATAATTTAAATAACAAAATCGAACAAAGGCAGGGGGATAATTATGGAATTTGAATAGATTGTAGGAACCTATTTTTAAGAAACTTTGTCCTCATCATATTCTTCTTCTTCATCATCATCATCATCATCACATGGCATAAGACATTTTCACAAATTTGAACATTAAATCTTCACATGATTCTGAAGGTTTCTAAACACCCTGATACCATGCTGTTGATAATCTTACATTTTAATGTTTGTGCATGCTCAGCTGAATCTTTCCCAGACAGATCAGAAGTGCAGTGCCTACATAGATGGCAGAAGGTTCTTAACCCTGAACTTATCAAAGGTCCCTGGACTCCGGAGGTATGTTTCTAATTTGAGTTTCATGCTTTCCAAAAATATTTAACTTTCTTTGACAGTCATTCTTCTTGTTTTAACTCAGGAGGATGGTAAAATCATCCAACTAGTGGCAAAGCATGGGCCAACAAAATGGTCTGTCATAGCAAAGTCTTTACCTGGTCGCATTGGAAAACAATGTCGGGAGAGGTAATCTTTGAGTACATATTAGCACTTGTTCATCTAAATTGTCCAATAGTTTTTGTAGGATTGTTGCATCTGAATGATTATTACTATTAAAGGACAATGAGTACCTCATCAATGTCTGAATAATATGCTGTTCATTCTTGGGTGGGTGGGGGGGGGGGGGGGCGGAAGATGGGGAAGGAAAAATCAAGTATCCAGTTAAGTTGTCTATGTTGTGCATTGCTGTGATCAAACTTCCTATCTGTGTGTGTCTATCTTTGTAACAATTCTAAAGAAACAGGTTTGACTTAGCCTGATGGGAAATGAAGGGCACTTGTTAAGGTGAGATGGTTTCAGACTGGAGAAATTCATTATCTTACTTCGAGTGAATATCCAGCTTTTTAAATGTAATGTGCACTGCTAGCCTGCTGGGCCTTACAGAATGATGTTGTTTGTTAATAAATATTAGTGACTTTTACAAAAGTACCCTCCTTACAGGTTTATTTGTGGAACTACCTCTTATTTTCATATTGCTTTCTATCTTGTTGTATTACATACTTGCACATTATCATCCCTTAGTACTCTGTTAAAAACTATTTCACCCTTGTTAGCCTTTAACCAAATTCAAGAAAGACAAAGAACCCTTATCTCTCATAAATTTTATCTCTCTTCGTCTTTCTATCTCAGTATCTCTTTATTTTTCTTTCTCTGGTACAATGTGCCAGTCAAAAAGTTTTCTTTTTGCAAGGGTGTTTTTGTTCCAAAAGTTAATTTCATGAATGGGAACTAACTATTCTCAGCATCTTAAAGTGGTTGTTAAACTGCTATGGCATTTTTGCACTATATTAACATAAAGAAGGTTATTAACTAAATGAAAATTAGAGGGATAATTCCCAGATAAACATGTAAGGATGTATTTTAGCAAAAGAAAAACCTAAATGTTTAAACTATAATTCTATCAATGTATACGAACTTTTGCAAGCATCTGATCGTTTGTTTGATTCTTGTCCTTCCCGTATGTCTATGTAACTAACTGACCGTGCGTACCTTTAAAAGCTGGTAATGTTTTCTTCTTATTCAGGTGGCACAATCATTTGAACCCGATAATAAAGAAAGATGCTTGGACACTGGAGGAGGAACTTAAACTCATCAATGCTCATCATAGATATGGGAATAAATGGGCAGAGATTGCCAAGTTTTTACCTGGAAGGTATGAGTTACATTGCCTCTGATGAAGTCTGTCCCAGATCAGTATTTGCAAGTACAAGCTTCATATGCAAATTTGTTATTTAGATGCTTTTCAACACTTCGTTAATCAACCATCAAAATCTCTTCAGTGGTGTAGAAGAAGACGGAATATTCCATGGTTATTTTGACAGAAATTTACCATAGTGGCATACATGATATTAAATTCATATGTGGAGGGTATATAAACAAATACAAAATGCACGATAGTCTGGGTAGGGGTGTAAACGATCCAAGCCGAGCTGAGTACCGCTCTGCTCAGACTCGCTTTGTTCCTTTTTTCACGGGCTCGAACTCGACTTGATACTCTCCAAGTACCTACAACCCATGTTCGAACTCGGCTCGACAAGTATTTGTGCCGCTCGAACTCAGCTCGATAGACTGCTCGTTTACGTACAAGCTCAAACTCGAACTCGAGTTCGAGCACTGAGTTCATAAACTTATCAATTTAGACCTTGAGTTTGAACGAGTTTAAACATCTCCTCAAACCAAGTTTCTCAAACTGAGTTTGAACTCGGACTCGCAAAAGCCAAAAGGCCCATGGAGGTACGTAGAAGAGGGGGTTGTGACTCCTTTTTAAATAACCCAAGCCAGTTATATCCGATATGGGATTATACTCAGTGTACACCACTGGGTGGGAGGGGTGGGCGATGGGTGCAGGTGGTGGGAAGACCGGAGGACACCACCGGAGGCACTGCAAATAGCATCCGGCAAAGCCGAAACTACCACTGCAACTCCGGCCGGGGTGTTCGCACCACCGGTCGTCCGCAACGTCGTTGGGGGCAGCATTGTGGCAGCCAGAAGATCCTTCCAGCACCAGAGGGGCATCCGCGGCGGTCACTGGAGACTCTAGTGACTGACCACGCACCCTTCGACGGTGTCGGGCAGGGGTCGCTGGGCACCCTGTGCAGTGAAGTCGTCGGAGGAAGAAGATGATGGGTGTGGTGCTTATGGCCCTCAAAAAGGTAGATTTTGTGTTCATGCCCTTTGACCAAATTTTATGTATATACCCTATTTGCCTGCTTTATGTATATACCAAATTTTATGTATATACCCCCACATTTAGTCTTTTACATTTAAGTTCTTGTAAACATTTTATACTACAATAATAACTCTACAAAAATAGTTAAATATATTTATATTCTCATATTTATTATAAGAAATTTAAGTATATTAAGGAGTATCATTTCGAGTATATTAGCGAGTAATTTATCGAGTACATTATCGAGTATTTTAACGAGCTGCTCGCGAACATAATCGAGTCGAATATACCTTTGTTCAATCTCGGCTTGTTAATCTAATAAATGAGCTGAACCGAGTTTTTATCGAGCCGAGTTTCAAACTACTCGTTGAACCTATTGGCTCTTTTACACCCTTATATGTCTTGGTAGAACCACCTGCGAAGCCCTTTTGTTAGGTTGGTAGAACCAAAAGTATCAAATCCTGTACCCAAAGGGGACTGGATCAAGGATGAAGTTTTTGGTTTCGGACTTGGTTTCGGACGGGTCCGAAATTGAAACGGATCGGTTTCGGCCGAAACCATTAAATTATTAAAATACAAAATTTAAAAATAATTAAAAAATAAGAAACTGAAATGAAACTGACCAGTTTTGCTTTCGGACATGGCCGAAATTCCCATCCATGGACTGGATCCCCCATGTACCAATGGGGTCAGTGTCACCCTTAGAAGCATTTTATCCCTGAATGTGTAGTTGTGTACCTGCTTTGCTGACATTAACCGGCATCAACAACTCGTTGACAGAGGATATAAACACACTTTTTTCTCGAGTACATTTGACTTATGACTGGAATAAACATGGTGGGGTGCTCTGGCAGACTCGGAGGAGATGACAAGAGAAGATAATGAAGACTAACACCAGAGGAGGTGATGTGCAGGTATGGAAGCAAGATCCAAGGTCCAACCTCTGCTTTGGGTGCTTGGAAAAGGGTTACCATTCTGCCTCGTGTCCCAATGTTTTGGTTTGAAGGAGATGCAAGAAGGCAGGTCATACAAGCTTTTTTCTGTGACTAGGTTCATTCTCCTCTGATTGCTTTGGTGCTGGAGGCCAAGGTAAGCGACAGAAGTTCCCAAGAAGTACATCACTGTAGAAGCTCCATGGTCCCCTACTCATGATCGGAATGTGAATAATCTGCACTCTGCAGGCTATGCTGGTAGGTAAAGTTGAGGATGTGCAACTTGATTGATATGAAGCTGTTCGTGCATGGATGGAGGTTTGGTCTGCTAAGTTTCACTGAAAAATATGCATTTTATGCTAATATTTTAGTCTTTTTGGGGGATATTGATACTAAAGCAAGAATTACATTTTGAAATCTGCTAATGTTATGCTAAAAAATAAGAGAGAGTTGATACTAAAAGGAAGTTTGGTCAGAATGGGAGGATGGAAGAGGTTCCAGACCCGGCCCTAAATGGCCCATTGTGATGGTGTTGCTTTTTGGTGTTCCTTTACCTTTACGGAGATGTAAAGCTTTTAGTAGCTTGGTAGAGCATTTTGTCAGGCTAGTTGCTACTGGTGAAAGCACAAAAGCATGGGTTTGCTTGCAATATGTTCTTTTGTTGGTTGAGATCAACTCCAATGCTTTTATCCTCGAAGCTTTAAAGCTACGATGGCGTGGAGCATATGTTCGGTGCGCATGTGAATTGAGTCGAGTCCACCAATCTTCGGGCTGGGTAGCAAAGCAGGTAGATCTTACAAGGATGTGGTTCAGGTTCCAAAAGAGGCTCATTAGGAGGTGTCAAAGAAATTATTGGTGAGAGGTTGAAGAAAGGTGAGTACTCATCCGGTTTTAGTGGCGTGAACTTTAGTAACTTTGTTCCAAAGATACCTAGCTAGGATGGACTCAGACCAGGTTGATGTCAGATGCAATCAAATTCAAATTTCAAAAAACTTTGGAAAAAAATAAGAAGATAAGAATGATTTTTGAATGTCTTTCTGGGGTTGCATTTTGGTACCAGGTGATTTCACAGCCCGCCTCCAATATTGTGGCAGGATTGTGGAGAGTGGGGCTCAAGTCTGTCACAGACGGAAGATTATTAAGGAAGCAGATCATAGTTTGGCAATCCAAAGTCCTTCAAAGAAGGTGAGCTTGATGGAAGATGGAGGGGTTTGTTTAAATTGGCAGGATATTACTCTTCTTAATAACCAGGGCTTCCTGCTGAAAGAAATCAGCAAGTGATTCAGCATGGATCAGGTGTTGACTGCACTTACCCTGACTCGGAACAACCTTGGACCTATAGCCGGACTGAAATCTGAAACACCGAGAATTAGCAAACAACCCGTGCGTCGCACAAACTCACTTCGATTTCTGGAAGGCCTTGGGATAATGGGATAACCAGCAGTAACCCAGGGGTAATACTCTTTCAGAGAAGACTCTAAAAGAAAATGGGAAACTGGCCAAACACTCAGATTAGGATGCCCACTAACAAGGTGGACAGCCCTCGCTACAAAGCAAGGGTCACTTGCTCTCAATTGCAGCGACGATATCAATTACTAATGAATAGTGATTTGGATCGGGCACTCCTCGGCTCAGAAAAGATACAAGATAATCAAATACTAGAACAATGATCAGCCATTTACCAAGCCGGTTCGAGAGAACACGAAACTAATCGGAGACGAGGGCGAGCGGGGAAACGTGCTACGCACCTCGGAGATGACTTGGGGAGACTGAAGGATGTTTACAACAAAAAATAAACCTCTATGCAGAGAGGGTGAGCTAGGGTGGGGAGGATTAAGAGCACAATGGTACCTCACGTAGGAGGGGGAGCATGGGGATGGAAAGTCGCCAACCAGTCCCGATGTTGTTGCAGCACAAATCGATGTCGTTGAGGGGCCCAAAGGTGCTATTCTTGAGCCGGGGTCAGTACTATAGGTTGGGGAGGTTGGTGATATGATGTAGATGTCGAGAGTACCATCAAGCAGCTGAAGATGGTGGCGCCGTAGTTGATGGTTCACAGCAATGTCACCCGTGTGGAGAGTTTGCGATGCTGATCGTCATACAACGTAGTATGGCGTTGGCGAGGTCGAAAGGGCTTTGATCTGAGCTCGTTGGGGGTATCTCTCAGCTACGGTGAAGAAGAAGTTCGTTGTAGACCCTCCGAAGCAGCTGGAGATGCCAATTTCACCTCCCACGTTCTGTCCTCCAGGGGGTATGCTACCCTGTCCTCACTGGATGAGCAGCCATCATCATAGTCTTGTCATTAGAGAGGGGGTAATGGTCTGATTTGTTAGAGGGGATCCTGAAGAAAGGGTTCAGAGGAGTGGGGAGTGAGTGTGAGGCTGTAGAGTGAAGTGGAGGAGAGGTGAGGGGTGCAGCAAGGGGGTCTTGGGACTGGTAGAGTGGGTGGTGAGGGAGATGAAGGGTGGGGTACTAACTTGTCACTTGGGAGTCCAAAGGATTAGCTTAGGGGCTGGGAAAAGATGCTTAGGGCGTTGGCGAGGTCGAAAGGGCTTTGATCTGAGCTCGTTGGGGGTATCTCTCAGCTACGGTGAAGAAGAAGTTCGTTGTAGACCATCCGAAGCAGCTGGAGATGCCAATCTTCACCTCCCACGTTCTGTCCTCCAGGGGGTATGCTACCCTGTCCTCACTGAATGAGCAGCCATCATCATAGTCTTGTCATTAGAGAGGTGGTAATGGTCTGATTTGTTAGAGGGGATCCTGAAGAAAGGGTTCAGAGGAGTGGGGGAGTGAGTGTGAGGCTGTAGAGTGAAGTGGAGGAAAGGTGAGGGGCGTAGCAAGGGGGTCTTGGGACTGGTAGAGTGGGTGGTGAGGGAGATGAAGGGTGGGGTACTAACTTGTCACTTGGGAGTGAGTGTGAAGCTGTAGAGTGAAGTGGAGGAAAGGTGAGGGGCGTAGCAAGGGGGTCTTGGGACTGGTAGAGTGGGTGGTGAGGGAGATGAAGGGTGGGGTACTAACTTGTCACTTGGGAGTCCAAAGGATTAGCTTAGGGGCTTGGAAAAGATGCTTAGGGAGTGTAGAAGTCCTTAATGGGGTCTTGGTTTAGGGGAAAAGTAGCATAGGGAAGTGGAAGGGTGCATGGGAGAGTGGGAGAGTTAATGAGAGGTAGTTAATGTTTCTAGGGAGGTGAAGGGTTATTGATGTGGATGGGTGAGTTGGAGCCGAGGTGGAGGGTATCTAAGATGATGTGGCAAGGTAGGGGGAGGGGAAAATGCAGAAGAGAGAGATAGAGCTAGAGAGAGAGAGAGAGTAGAAGAGAGAGGGAGAGAAGCACTCTGGCTCTCAATAAACAATAAGCTCTCATATTCAAATTCATTAGTCATCCATTAGCTTACAAGGGAGCCTTGGGGTCCTATTTATAGACCCTCAAGTTTTACATGACCAAAATCCCCTTGTCCTTTTAGTATAATGACCAAAATGACCTAGACTCATCTAATTGACCAAAACATAGGTCAACGACGCTAAAGAAAGGGAAATGACTTCAACATGACTCAAATAAAGTGCAAATTACATCAATAAAGTGAAAATAACATAATAGTAGCTAGATATGGCCGGTGAAGGTAGACTCTGTGCTGAGAAAGTGGGACTACAGACAACGCAAATTCGGCGACAACGACATCTTTATGGCTTGGCGAAGAGTTCCCACATTATTGATGTATTTACTTTAGTTATTTGAATATTTGATTGTAAGAATAAGGCCCAAATGAGGCCCAATAGTGCATTTCCTATTTTCTGGTCATTTTTGGGTGCGAATTTTACTTAATTTAGGTCCCAGGGTTATGTTGGTCATTATTATGTCTTTTGGGAGTCTTAGGATTTAATCTCTATATAAAAGTCTTATAGACAACAAATGGAGGGGGGATGTTAATGAAAATTAAAGAAATCCTTTGAGCCGCCACCTTCCCTTCCTCTCTTTCTCTCTCTGCGTTTCTCCCTGCGCTATCTTCCTCTCCCTGCTTTCTCTCTCTCTCTCTCTGTTTCTCCCTCTTCCTCCCAGCGAAATCCCCAACTTCTTCCCTCTTCTTTCTTCCTCTTTCCCCATGTTCCGCATCAGTTTGGTATCAGAGCCGAACGGTCCACGCTTCTCCTTTCCTTCGCGCGAAGCCGTCGTCGGTCCCTCTGCAACCGACGCCCCTGCGCACAGGAGAGCCGCCCTCGCCACACGCGGGTCCCAGCGTCTTCACACGGGGCTCCCGACGTCTTCGCGCGACGAGCCCAACCACCCGCACCCACCCCCACTCACGCGAAGACCGCCCAGCGCCCTCTTCGCCGCGACCACGCCACGCCATCCCGCGTCCCAACCCTCCACGCGAAGCCACCCAGCAGCCCCCTGCGCGCCCCGCCTTCCCGCGTCCCAGCCCCTCCGCCCCGCGCACAGGTCGGCCACGCCAACCGCGGGCCCCCGACCCCGCGCCCCCGTCCCTGCGCGCGCGATGCTTCCTCGGCGCCCGCGCACCCGCGCCCGGCGCCCCTGCGCGCGCGAGGCCGCCCCGGCGCCTGCGGACCCCGCACCCCGCGCAGCCTGCCTTCCCGCGAAGACCAGCCAGGCCCGCGCCTGCCGTCCCTGCGCGCGCGAAGCTGTCCCGACGCCTGCAAACCCGCGCCCCACGCCAGCTCCGCTTCTCCATCGCACGGACGCCATCGTCGCGCCGCACGCCGCAGCGGCTCCCTCGTCGTCGCGCAAGTCCACGCCCTTCGCTGCCGGAGCGGCCCAGCACAGCGGCCGGGTCGTCGTCATCGCCGCGGTCGCGTTCGGACGCTCTCGCCTTCTTTCCCGCTCTGTCTCACCCAACACGAGGGGTTGGGAAAGAAGCGACTGAAGAAGAAAACAAACTTAGGCGGTCGCCTATTATTGGAACCGGTCAAGCCAACCAGGGGCCGGTCAAACTTAGGTGGTTCCGCGCTGCTGTGCCTGTGCTACAGTGCTCCTGTGCTACGGTCCGACCTGATGAATCTGCTTGGAGTTGAGTCAGTCAACTGTCTTTCTGCACGAGTTCAGTCAGCCTCAGCGCCCCTGGACTCCTCCACGCCAGTGTCCACGTCGCCCGGGCGTCTCACCAGCTACGCACCATCGTCTTCGTCATGAGTGTCAAATTTGAGGTCGAGTTGCCAGAAAATTTACAGACTACGGTGACATTTACAAGAAGCTCTTGGGGTAATTCTGTTTCTCAATCTATTGTTGATTCCCTATCTAATTCAAATTATAATCAATTCTCTGGGGATCAAGTATACATACCATTCTTTCATCGCTTCAAATGCACCAAGACGTCGAAATTGTACCGATATTATGATGGTGCTTGGTGTACAATTATACCTATTGGATCAAGAATATCTTTGGGTTGAGTCTGGATGGATGAGCGTCGAGTTGTGATTGATCACCAAGCAAGATTTTGTCTTATACATCTAGAGGGTTACAACAAGCCTTTTCGAGTGTTTGATTCATATTATATTGCACTGCAAAAGCTTAAAAAGACGTGCTCGACATTTTCAGCTATGACGAAAGCATCATTAGCTCTTAGATGGGACCAAAGATTGATTGCAGATGCTGGATTTGATTTGTTTGAGGACTCATTGTTCGAGTAGGACCCACTACTCGTAGTTGATGTGTGGGATCATGCATTGTTTGTGCGATCCGGGTTGGGTCGTATATCTTCTGATATATTTGCAGCTCCTCTATCTGTACTTACTCCAGTTGATGGGCCTGCTCTAGCTGATGTGCTACCAATTTATCAGACTGTTGATGTGATCGAGTGGGAGAAACCCTTAGTTGATCTCATAGTTGTCAAGGCGGCCGCCAAGGCGGCGCCTAGGCGTGAAGGCGGTATTGGGGGGTCGCCTAAGTGGGCCGCCTAACTGGGCTGGCAAAAGGCGGGCCAAGGCGTTGCCATGGCGCGGTAGGCGGCCCAAGGCGTGCGCGTTGGCGCCTTGGGCGGGTTACCGGGTCTACCAGGATCCACTTAGTGGATCGGATCCCACTTAAACCCCACTCCCCGCCCGGCCCCGACTCCCCTGCGCTCCCCGATCCCCAACCCTGTCTTCCCAATCCCACCCCGCCTCGCCCCCAGACCCCCAGCTAGGGTTCCTCCCCAACGGACGCCGCCGGAGAAGGTTTCGCCGGCGCCGGAGAAGGTCTCGCCTCGCCGGACTTCAGGTACGCTCCCCGCCTCCCCGCCAATCCCCTCCTCCGACGTCCCACCTCCGCCCCTCATGATCCCATCCCCCATTGGCCCTTTCCCGTCTCTCTCTCACATACGCACACACTCACAGACCATCTCTTGCCCCCCCTCTAGCCGGCTTCCCACTTCCCCCCTCCCTGTCCTGCCAACCTCTCTCCCTCCGTCTCTCTCTCTCACACACGCACACACTCACAGTCTCACAGACCATCTCTTCTCCCCCCCCTCCAGCCGGCTTCCCACTTCCTCCCTCCTTGTCCTCCCAATCTCTATCCCTCCGTCTCTCTCTCTCTCACACACGCACACACTCATAGTCTCACAGACTGTCTCTTCTCCCCCCTCTCCGGCCGGCTTCCCACTTCCCCCCTCCCTGTCCTCCCAACCTCTCTCCCTCCGTCTCTCTCTCTCACACATGCACACACTCACAGACACACACACACAATTGTCACACTCTCTGCGTCTCTCTCTCTGTCTCTCTCTCTCTCTCTCTCTCACACACACACACACACACATACACACACGCACGCACAGACACTGTCACACACAGAGAGTGTGTGTGACATTGTCTCGCCCTCACACACACACACACACTGTCCCGCCCCCCTTCTCCTCTCTATCTCACGGTCACGCACAATGACAGTCACCCCCCCGATCCCTCTCTCACTCAGACACAATCATCTCACTGTCTCTCTCTGTTTCACAGACAGTCCTATACTCCTATCCTTCCTCTATTTATCTTTCACATATAGTGTTTATAATGTCATATTTGTGTAGTTTTTGCATGATTGTATAATTGTAATTTCTTTTATTTATTTATTTATATTATAAATTCTTTTTAGATTTAACATAATAATATAGGATGTCACTCTTGAAATAGCCCAGACTAGACGTTATCTTTAGCGCCTAAGCGCCGCTTAGGCGGGCGCCTAAGCGCTTAGGCACACAATGAGCCCAAAAACGCCTTGGTCGCTTTGTCGCCTTGACAACTATGGTTGATCTGATGTGGCTGACATTCTGTGACTCGTCTATAGTGCACCAGTTCGTGGTCCTTGATATGAGTGTTTGCATGGAGTTCTATATGTGCACTTTGGTATTCGTTTTCCTCCTGCTTCGACACTTCAAAATTCAAGGACGAAATTTTTCGAAGAAGGGGAGAATGATGAGAAAGTGGGACTACAGACAACGCAAATTCGGCGACAACGACATCTTTATGGCTTGGCGAAGAGTTCCCACATTATTGATGTATTTATTTTAGTTATTTGAATATTTGATTGTAAGAATAAGTCCCAAATGAGGCCCAATAGTGCATTTCCTATTTTCTGGTCATTTTCGGGTGCGAATTTTGCTTAATTTAGGTCACAGGGTTATGTTGGTCATTATTATGTCTTTTGGGAGTCTTAGGGTTTAATCCCTACATAAAAGTCTTGTAGATAACAAATGGAGGGGGGATGTTATGAGAATTAAAGAAATCCTTTGAGTCGCCACCTTCCCTTCCTCTCTTTCTCTCTCTGCGTTTCTCCCTGCGCTATCTTCCTCTCTCTCTCTCTCTGCTTCTCCCTCTTCCTCCCGGCGAAATCCCCAACTTCTTCCCTCTTCTTTCTTCCTCTTTCCCCACGTTCCGCATCACTCCGGCATCACATGTGGTAGTATGGGCCGTCCATCCACAGTGAAGGACCATCGGTGTCCCCACCATACCTCTTACCAACTTGATGCAGCAGATGATCCACAGATAACTATCAATGCACAGAAGAGGGAAAGTCTATGATACCATGAAAATCGGGACGCTGTTTGTAGGTGATCACCACCGAATCTGCAGTGGATGGAACTGGTTCACTTAATGACATGTCAGAAGAAGAAGAAGGTATTGAATGGGTTTCCGAAATGCCAGTACCTCAATAAAATTTGCATTATCTCTTATGTTCAGACCTTCCTTTCTTCCTTGGGTGATGCGAAGTTAGTTAAGAAGACAAATATTTTAAGAGTCCAGATCAATCAGCCTGGTAGATTATGGAAATTGTGGGTCACCCTTCATGACAAAATTCCATATCAGGCCATAAAACCTACACATCAGTGGAGGTCACACTTATTTGCCAGAGGGATGTCATATAGGGTGCAGAGGGATACAGTGGAGCATCAAGATGAATTGTCACTTCATCCTTTTAGTAGCATCCTAACCTTTATAGCAGTGTCATGTCTCATCTTTGTTTGTATGAGGTCTTTCTTTTAGATGTTGTTTTGTTGTAAAGTTTTGTGAGGAAACTCTCCTCCACCTTGATTGTACTATCTTTATTTATTTTGAATAAGATTGGTGGTATAATCCACTTATTTTTAAAATCTTGACATTGATTCTTCTACTCCTATCCTATTACACTGTTATAACTAGAGTGCTTTTGCAATCGCTTGCACTCTGATTTCCACACCTGTTGAACCACAAAATTGTTTAGCCACTGTTTCTTTACTAGTGCTGTCTCTAGCGCCCTTACTTTTTCTCACATCCTCTGCTAAACAGCTTGGTGATTGCTTCACCAATCTTCGACTACTCTGTGCTTCCTAAGTTTTTGGTTGAAAACTCTCAATATGTGATTCACCGTGAGGTTTGTTAGGACTTGTGTTATATTGTTATAGTTAGTAGGGGCATATTTAACATTGTAGTTAGTTGTTGTGTTCTTAGCTTATTTTGTGCCTAGAGTACAACTTATTGTGTACTTAGGTGTAAGTATTCTCTTCCTTGTAATTAATCAATTAATTAAGCTAATTTATTAGGGCACTAACCTGGCTCTGGGACCATTCCATTGTGACGCCCCCTTCTTCCTTCCTTCCTGTTGGCATCACGATCTGCACTAATGGTTGGTAGTAGAAGGCTCACCGGCGTGGAGAATCACTGTCGGCCTTACCGCAGGGTTCCTCTTCTCCCATAAGCTTCTACATCGATTTTTCTCAGGCCTTCTCCGCCATAGCTGTTTGCACCCTAATCGCAGGTCAGAAGTAGAACTGCCTCCACGGCTGTTCGCACTAGTGTCCACTGTTGCGGTCTCTTCGTGGTGACTCAGTAGCTGGTCGCGGGGGAGGACACCGCTGTTTGTGGGCAGCGCAGTGTCTGCAGCCACTCGTGAAGGCCTCTGCGAACTGTCCTATGTAGTTGTCGCCACTCGCAACAGCCTTGTATTCACTTGCGAAAACCTGGTGAAGTCTCCTGTGTGGTCATCACCACTCGCAGCAGCCGTGGCTTCCACAGCTAAGGATGTTCATTAAATGGTTCAACTCGAAAAATCGAACTGAATTGACCGGTTCAGGTTGTAGAGTCCCGCGGTTCAGTTTGGTTCTTTGTTGGAAAACCGACTGAATCGAATATATATTAAATATATTTGATAATAGATATTATCACAAAAGAAATTGTGGCCTAGTTGGCTAGCGCCTTCAGTTCTCACAGGGAGGTCCTGAGTTTCAAACTCAGGACCGCCCTTAAAACATGGACTTTTTTTTTTTTTTTTTTCCGGTTCGACTAGGGGTTCGGTTCGGCTCATCTAAAAAATGGGGTGAAACGGACCGTGTTCACCCCTGTCCACAACAACCACTCCCAGTGTTGACCTCTTGAGCATGGATGGGAGTTTCGGCCGAAACTGGTCAGTTTCGTTTCGATTTTTTTATTTTTAATTATTTTTTAAAATTGTATTTTAATGGTTTCTGCAGAAACCAAAACTGATTCATTTCGATTTCGAACCCGGTCGAAACCGAGTCCGAAACTGAAAACTTCATCCTTGCTTCTGAGTCCTTGCACAGTCCTCTCAACATATGCTCTACATTACGACTGTTAAGGGGAGATTGAACGTTGACTTTCAGTGATGGACAATGTATCAATGACATATATACTTGATTTCTTGTGTTTGATTGAATTTAGACTTGAGTAAAGGTATCTATTGTTTTGACATGAAAGGAACAACCAAGTCGAATGTCTTGATTCCGACTTAGTCTCTAGAAAAGAAGAGTTTTCCTAATTCCTATGATTGCAACTTCTTTGAGACTCAATGGAACAAACTATCATCAGTGGAGCAAAACGTCCAGTTCTTATTACCTTCACTCGAGAAGCTTCTCATATTGAAAAAGGTCCACTAGACAAATCTGACAAAAAAGGAGTATGAAACTTGGGAAATTAATGATGGGATAGTCATTTCAATACTTGGAAAATAGCTATGAGTCACCAGGGCTGATATCGCACCGCCAGCACTAAGGCCTCATTCGCGCTTCGATTCACGTGCCGTCAACATCGTTCACTTCATCTCAACGAGGCCGACTCGATTACCATGAGTTTCAGGCCCGACAACACAAGGACCAATTTGTTCTACGGGTCTTAGGTAATTCATTGCCACATGTCTCCATCTAATTTCAGCTTTGATGTCCTCCTACAGAACAAGAAATGAACAAGAGTATTTTTGGATGATCAATGTCATGAGAGTTATATTTCCCGGCCTATTGTTGACGCATTGTTGAAAACTGGTGGGATTGTTGTTGAGGGTGATAGAGCATTTGTGGAATTTCATCAATTTGTTAAAGGTGTCACAGCTTCGCAAACTTTTTGATATTTTAATGGGGGATGGTGCACGATTGCTCCACCAGGTACCTATATTCGAATGGGATTAGAATGGATGACAACACATCATGTTATCATAGAATCTGATCAGTCGAGTTGCACTCTCTGGCCCCCACATTTACAGGGATATTTTAGCTTTCTGAATTCCAATCTTATTTCTTCTAGTGTCGAGCCAGTGCTTCCAGAGAAGAGTGTGACAGGTGCAAAGCCACTAGAGCCAGCAACTATTGTTGATCATGTATGCGTAAAGTCTATGATTACTGATGTTTGGGATCATGACTTGTTCATAGAGTCCGTACTTCTTTTGATGTGTGATGATATGTTTGAGACAGAGCCATCCTTGACAGCTGCTATTGATCCACAAAGTATGGCTTCATGGGACTAGACAAATCCTACCTGTAACAGATAAAAATGGAAGGAGCATCTCATCAAGGAAATCTACGAGGAACGACTATCTAGAAGGATCAATAGATACCAAGACAAATCTTGTTGAAAAGCCTCAACGATACATCAAGTCTCAACATTCTCTATGCTTCATCAGTCTTAAAGCTTCAACAGTCGACATGCATCAAATGGTCTATAAATATGACTGGAAGTTGAAAGAGAAAAAAAAATAAGATCACACGTATACAAGCCAAAGAGAGATTCATGTGAAAAAAAACCCCTTAGAAGACTAAGCACCCACTTCATTCATTTCTATCTTCCAGAAGATATCCTCTTTGGTTGAGCATTCCCTAATGCAATCCTTTAAGGAGAGAAAGAGCTTGCTCGGTACTGTGGTTCAACGATCTTCATTGTCGGGGGCCTCAACCATTGACAACAAGCATCTTCTTGTTTTCATTTCTGTGTCAATTTGGCTTGTACTTTAAGTTGCCATATTTGTCTTATTGAGAAGACATCCTTGTGGGATTTGCTTCATTTAAAGCTTTTGGGCCTGAGTGCCCCCATGTATTCCCTCTGTAGTGAGGAAGACATATAGGCTACGACCACAGGGTGTTGTTCCCTCCATTGGGAGGAAGATTGATGGAGTCTGGGTGTATTCTCTCCGTGGCAAGGATGGTAGTGTCAGTTTCAGAATTGATCTGAAATCGAAACATATCGGTTTCAGTTTCTGTCGAAACCAGTTGAAACTTGTCCCAGGCAATTCAATTTTTTTTTGAAAAATCCTAAAAAATTAGGAAAATTATAAAACATCAGAAAAGAAAATCAGAAAAATGAAATTTAGTGTGAGTAAATTGAATTAAGTGCTAGAAGTAGGCATTGGACATGTTAAATTAATATTCCCTATATATTAAACAAGGAGTAGGTTCAACTAGTACAATAAGCATTACAAACACACAATAGAAATTAAATTATTCCTACCCAAATAGTGATGCATTGAGATGGATAATAGTTGGAAAAATCTTCTCCCTCACCTTCTGGCTGCTGTCGTTGATACCCATAAAATGAATGCATATATTCTGTATATATATGGTAACCAAGCAATGATGCAGCCAAGTCGTGCATCCCTCTTTGGATCTCTCTTGGAGTATAAGATTGTTGACTTGATTGGAATCCAGAATTAACATAAGAAGCAGAACCTTGAGGATAAGAAGATGATGCTAACCTATAACTACTATTGGTTAGAATTGGATGAAATTGGAATCTTGGTTGATGACCCCACTCGTACATGTTGGCCACTTCCATATCTGATTGATACACATAGTGGCTCTGTAAATCATGTCTTATTCTCAGCCTGTGTCAGCGTCAAAGGAGGAAGTAGGTGCTTACATGTTACCACCAGTAGTAGCACCTGCAGCTGTACTGAGATCATTACTTGGTGCATCATCATTATTATCATCATCATTATAAGCATAAGAAACCAATTGCCTTCTAGCCTTTGGCTTTGCTTTCTTTTATTTTGGTGTGACCATTTCATGTCTCTTTGTAAGGAGTCTTTTTCCGCATGGCATTTGTCTCACATAAATTTGCTTCATCTGTTCGATTGTCAGGTCCTCTTAAGCAACAACACTAGTACTCTCAGTCATCCCATGCATTGATGTACTTCTTCTTAAGGATGGAGTTGGCTCGACCATTCTAGGAGTGACTAGCCTCAGGCTGCTGCTTAGTGTCGTCAATAAACTCAGGCTGCTTTTTCTCTTTCTGGTGCTCTTGTGTCACTCTTGGCCTCTTTGTTGGCTATCTGAATTCTGGATCCTTTAGCTCATCTCCATCTAATATACCTTCTGCCCATGTTCTGTCATTAGGATAAAAAACGGGCTCATCAACTTGCTCTCGTACCTCAACCCAAGACTTCAAGGGATTGTGATCATCAAATAATGCATCCACATTAATTTGTCCAACTATATCGTCTGCAATGCATTTGTCCCTCAATTGTTGTCTCAGATTCATGTTCTTTATTCTTAACCTCATGTTGTAGTGGCAGTAAACCAAATTTTCTAGTCGTTCAGCCTTTAGTCAATTGTGAACCTTTGAGCGTATAAGGTTGAACGCGCTCTAATTCGCTTCACATTAACTTGCTGATGTTGTTTAATTTACTCAGCACCCTAATTGCAATGTAAGACAATGCATTACTATCCAAATCCTTATTGTTCACCATTATCCACCCGTCAACTATTCCACCAACCATAAACAAATAAATATAAGATGTAAATGAAGATCAGTTCTTCATGATGTACTAATATATATTGACTGAATTAAAGCACAAAGATTTAGTATATTTAGACTCACTCTTGCCACAACATATTGCAATTGTGAGTCAAAATATGTCCTAGTCCTTATTCTATATGCGTCCATCTGTAAGAATAAAGTAACAGATTGACATCAGTAATTGAGTAAATTCTTTTCCTCTTATTGATTTTACAGCCTGTAGCTCTGCCTGAAGCCTCTTTTTTGGTGTCCTTGATAAATGACCAATGAATTTTAAGGTGCTTTGAAGCACCTCACCATCAACGTTTGCATTGGCATCACATATAAATTGAGGTACGAGGAAATCACCTACATTTGTATATGATTAAGTAAATGTAAGATGAAAATTAACCTAAAAGGCAATGAACTTTATATCAGTACAATTAATCACTTACCAACTGCATGCAAATCATGGTGTAATGTGTTGTCCCATTTCTTGTCAATAATTTTCCACCACTTCTGATACTCTCTGGGAAGAGATTTTTGCAACTTTAACTTGGCATAGTCCATGGCCTTGTACAAATATCCTATATCGTTCTTGTCATTGCCATCCACCATTCTTAGGATCTTCATAAGGGGTGTGACTATTTTCATGTAATGTGAGACCCTGTCTAAAATTTGTTGTCTTCTACGATGTGACAGCATTCCAAATAATCCATTTAAGAATCGACTTTAGATTTGTCTATATATTCCCTCAGGGAATTGTGGTGCATAAAAGACTTGATGTCATTCTTATATTTGTGCAAGGACTCCAAAAAAATGAAATTCAAAGCGAATCTTATTGGCCCTGCACTGATGATATCTTGGCCCCCACTTATAAGCTCTCTAAATATGTTCAGGATCTTATGATAGCCATATAACAAGTGATTGTCTATACCCGACCAATTGTCTTCTTCACATTTTTGTCCTTCCCAAGGTCTTCAAGTATAAAGTCCAGATAATATGTTACACATGAGAGCCAATAAAAATGCTTGCACTTCTACATTAACTTCTTCCCTACAACCTTGTAACTAGCTTCATTATCGGTGACTATTTGCACAACAGAACACGTGCCTCTCCAATTTGTACTACCATCTTATCCATTAAATGAAACAAATAATTTACATTCTTTTCATAATTTGATGCATCAACTGTAATGCCTCGACGCGGAATATCGGAGCGGGATTACAGTTATTAAATAGTACATAGCGAGAAATAAATGCAAACCATTGCACAAAGGAATAATACCAAATAAACTCCAATTTCATTGATAATCCATCAACTAATTATTACATCAATGTATCAGAGCCAAAACTAGGGCCCAAAGTACTTTATTCAAACCAAACTATTACATAATGACTAACTGACTCACTAACCCTAACCCATAACTATACTAACAGACTGCTACTAGATAGCACTGGTTGCAGAAAGGTCACTCCTGAGCCTCCTCATCGGTCCCATCCTCGTGAGTGTGGTCATGATCCGACTCACCTGAAACACATTAAATATATACGCAGGATGAGCAAATAACGCCCAGTAGGACTTAATATCTCATGAACACAAGCATGCTTTAAATAGTTAATGTTTTAATGGCAGGCTAACTAGAGAGTAAAGTCATGTAGAGCATGTCATGATAACAAGAGAACAATAGCAACTGGCACAGGGAAAATAGTACAACGAGAATGACAATAGAATGGCCATGTAACGTTATAACATGTAAATTGCACAACGGTGCACTAGTAACGATTACACTTGCACTTGTAGAGATAGTACTTGGATTGTCATAGATTAATCTAGATAGTAAACTGCACTGGATGCATGCCGTAACACATCCTTGATCATTTTAACTCCTATGGGCACTGACACTTTTCGGGCGCTTCTCCCAGGACCAGATCGGGCCCTATTGCGCTGGCATTAGTCATTTCTTTATCTTAGACAATCACAAAATGGCCAATAGAGTATAAAGAAGAGATAAGAGAGTACTAGACGAGATAGATGAGAGTGTAGAGAGAACGTGAACAGATAAGAGGATATGGACATTAGATGAGATAGGGACAATTCTGTAAAACAACATGAAATTCCGATAGTAACGGTTGCACAGCACCAAGTCGGGTGCCGGCAGTCTGGTAGAAGTCTCAACCGCCCACTAGCTGTACTGTGTACACAGGCTGGATGGTCCGGCGTGATTAAAAGATAAGGAAAGAACACACTAAGGCCATGGATCGTACTGATCCCTAATGTGTATCGGGTTTTGGGGTACAACCAGCTCGTTGACTAAGGACGTGCGCCAAAGCCAAGAAGACTTACGGAGGTCTTGACAAGGAGTCCCTGGCCCAGTCAGAGTATTCCCGATGGAGAGGTGGTCCAAGTCAAGAGAAAATGTGTAGAAAACGGGTCCGTCGTGCCTCGAGTGCTCGAAGCCGAGGGAAAACGATAACGGTATTTAAAATGCGCATATAAAACGAAGACAATTGTATTTAATAAAATAGGGTAATTTAGTCATTTATTTCGCTAATTTACCAATATATTATGCTTAATTTATCAGGGTCAAATGGCATTTAATAATGTTATGTTTGTGTAAGTGTAAAGAAATCTTGAGGATATGACAAGTCGTACAAATGTCATTTTAAATAATTAAATTTATATCGTTAATGCCATTTATTAACGTACCAAGTCGAATTAACTATAACATGGGTTAATCATGGCTAATTAAGGGGTATAAAGCTTAAACAACAGGGCATATGCACAATTTATCAATTCTGGTCTGATTCTTGAAAACGCGGTGGACTTATCCGTCGCGAATTAAATCGCGACGGGGCGGCCGGGCGTGACAGGTGGACTGGCCGGTCTGGCCCGGTCCGGAGTGGAATCGCGGCGGCTTATGCCGCCGCGTTCTTGACGCGACGCCATCAGCCGGCGCGACCCCACTGATATCGCGGCGGATCTCGCCGACGCGATGCCAAGTGGGATTGCCCCTTTTCCCTTTTTCCCAGGGCGAATCCTCTTGATACATAGACGTTCGAAATTCCATATAAAATAGTACGGTGATCCAAAAAGTACGAAACCAGTTTTAAACGAAAGTAGACTTATAGATCTATCAACATGCACGATTAATTTGAAAATAAACAAGGTTTAGGCATGATTTGATCGGGTTACTTTTCGGTGACCTAAACATGCGCAGTCAGGATTCAATGAATTAATTAACAATGGATACATAATGAAAAATTCCGAAGCCAGGGGCGTTCAAAAGCTAACAAGATCTAGTATTTATGATAATTTTGTCATGGTATGAAGTCAAGTATGAACGAGGTTCACCAACAAACAAGAAGGGTCAGGTGCATGGATCTGACAGGGATTCAAAGAATTAATTCTCCCTCATGGGAGATCGAAATAGAGCAAAACTAGGGGCGTTTGAAAGCTAGTATGATGTAGTGTTAATGATAATTTTATCATGGCAGGAGAACAAGTACATGCGGGAGTATAGAGCAAACATGAGGTTTCGGGTTCATGGTAACAGCAGAGTTCAAGCAATTAATTCGCCCAAATGGATGAGCGAAATACAACGAAACCAGAGGGCTTTTGAAGAGGTTCATGAAGTCTACCTAGGGTAATTTTTACACGAATTTAGCTTGAGAGATTGCCTACCTTTTGTTGAAGAGATGAAAACCCTAGTTTGGTGACGTAAATGGAAAAACTCCTCCTTGTTCTAGCCTCCTCCTCCTTGCTCCTTTGTCTCCAGCCCTTCTCCTCATTCTCCAGAGTTCGAAGAACGAAAATGGGTTGCTAGGGCTGAGTTTTTGGTGTTTAAGATTGCTAATAGAGTCCTTTCCATCTAAAACTCCTTCCTCCTATTTAAAATTCCGAATTTCCATATTTCTCTCCCACTTTCTCTCATTTATCCACCTAATAAGCTGGGGAGAGAGCTAATTTCGTGGTAGGGGGTTAGGGTAAGTGTAGGACTCCTTTTTGAGGATATATATGTGTTAATTAGCATTTATCTTAACCTCTTTCTATTTATTAATTAATGAATCCGAAATTTGGATATTTAATTCCCATCCCATGGTGGGCTTCACACAATTAGGCCCATACTATTTGGTTTGGTTCATTAGTGTGACCCATTAATAATTTAGCTTAACGGGTATTGCTTAAATTTTCTTTTATTCCTCTTATTTTCTATTTATTCTCCATTTATTCAATTAAATCAATTTTCCTCATTTATTAAAAATAGAAAAAATATATTATTATTATTATTATTATTTCTTTTCTATTTGAGTTTTAAAAATCAAGGGTGCTACATCCTCCCCCTCTTAAAAAGAATTTGGTCCCCAAATTCATAGAATCGTAAGAGGAAGAATGACTTACTGAATAACTCCGGATAATTCCGTCTCATGGTCGCTTCGGGCTCCCATGTTGCTTCTTCAACTTCGTGATTTCTCCACAATATTTTACCACGGGTATAGATCGATTCTGAAGCTGTTGCATCTTCTTGTCTAAGATCTTCACTGGCCTTTCTTCATAGGTCATATCCTTATTCAGAATAATGTCATCATAGCTGATTACGTGTGATGGATCATACACGTACTTTCTCAGCATTGACACATGGAACACATTGTGTACTGTTGAAAACTGGGGTGGTAGAGCCAGTCGATACGCTACCTCGCCCACTCTATCTAACACTTCAAACGGACCTATGAATCTTGGTCTCAGCTTGCCTCTCATCCCAAACCTTTGAAATCCTCTGGTCGGGGATACTTTCAGCATCACATGATCTCCGGCTTGAAAATCTAAGTTTCTCCTTCTCTTATCTGTATAGCTCTTCTACCTGGACTGAGCTACTTTTATCTGTCTCTGATATCTGTATGTCCTTGCTAGTGCTCTGCACCATGTTTGGTCCCAGCCATTGTTGCTCACCTACTTCATTCCAGCATACTGGCGATCTGCAACTTCTGCCGTATAATGCTTCAAATGGTGCCATCTTGATGCTGGCCTGATAGCTGTTGTTGTAGGCGAATTCAATTAGGGACAATTGTTCATTCCAATACCCCTCAAAGTCTATAGCACAAGCTCGTAGCATGTCTTCCACTATCTGATTTGTTCTTTCAGTCTGTCCATCCGTCTGTGGGTGGAAAGCAGTGCTGAAGTTGAGTTTAGTACCCAACGCTGTCTGAAGTCCCTTCCAGAATCTAGATGTGAATCTGGGGTCACGATCTGAGACAATGGACACGGGGACTCCATGTAATCTCACGATTTCCTTTACATACAAAGCTGCCAACACATCTACACTCCAAGTGCTCTTAATGGCAAGGAAGTGTGCGGACTTGGTTAAACGGTCCACAATAACCCAGATAGCATCAAGTCCACCACGAGTTCGGGGTAAGCCCATGATGAAATCCATACCGATGCTTTCCCACTTCCATTCGGGTATGTCCAGGGGTCTAAGTACACCCGCAGGACGACGGTGCTCGGCTTTCACCTGTTGACAAGTGAGTCAGTGCGCGGCATGCTCAGCCACCTCACGCTTCATATTTGGCCACCAAAATGACCTTTTCATGTCTTGGTACATCTTGGTTGCGCCTGGATGTATTGTATACTTGGTCTTGTGGGTTTCATCCATCAGTTTCCTTTTCAGCTCATCATTGTCAGGCACGCATGTCCTGGCTTGGAATAATATTCTCCCATCCTCAGCGATGGAGAAATCTGGCTTGTCAGCTATGGTCTCCCTAACTCGGACTAGGAATGGATCGTTTGCCTGATGATCTCTGATCTCGGCAAATATGTCAGGTTGAACTTTAAGGTTAGCAACTAACATCTTATCATTTCTCTACTCAATATTCAAATCCAGTCTGGCAAATTGTTCTAATAATTGCATTTCGCCCATGACTAGACAAGATAACGAAGCTATTTCTACTGAGTGCGTCAGCTACTGCATTACCTTTGCCTGTGTGATATTGGATGTTGAAATCGAAATCCTTTAGATACTCCAGCCATCTCCGTTGTCGCATATTGAGCTCCTTCTGAGAAAATAAGTACTTCAAACTTTTGTGGTCGGAGTAGACAATGAATTGTTCCCCATACAGGTAATGCCTCCAGATCTTGAGTGCAAAAACCACTGCAGCCAATTCTAAGTCATGGACTGGATAGGTGACTTCATGTGGCTTCAATTGCCTTGATGAATACGCTATCACCTTCTCATTCTGCATTAGTACACAGCCTAGACCGATTCCAGATGCATCAGTGTAGACTGAGAATCCTGCGCCCTCGACTGGTAAGGCGAGGACAGGTGCAGATGTCAACAATTGCTTCAGGTCTGGAAACTCTTCTCGCACTCTTTGCTCCAGATATATGGGTTCTCTTTCCGCATAAGACGCGTAAGAGGTACAACTATCTTGGAGAAGTCTTTTATGAACCGTCTGTAATATCCAGCCAGTCCAAGAAAGCTTCTGATCTCTGTGACATTGGTCGGCCTTTCTCAGTTAAGTACGGCTTCTACCTTGGAAGGATCGACAACGATACCGTCCTTGGATATGACATGGCCCAGAAATGACACCTCCTCGAGCCAGAATTCACACTTGCTCAATTTGGCGTAGAGTTGATTATCCCGCAAGATTTGCAGAGCGATCCTCAGATGCTCCTCATGCTCTTCCTTGGTCTTGGAGTATATGAGAATATCATCAATAAAGACCACGACGAACTTGTCGAGGTAGGGCCGGTAGATGCTGTTCATTAGTTGCATAAAAGCTGCAGGAGCATTGGTTAGTCCAAACGGCATGACTACAAATTCATAATGACCATACCTGCTCCTGAAAGCTGTCTTGTAGATATCTGCATCTTGAATCCTCATCTGATGATATCCCGATCTAAGGTCAATCTTAGAAAAATATTTAGCTCCTGATATCTGATCAAATATTCATCGACACGCGGCAGAGGGTACTTGTTCTTGATAGTGAGATTGTTCAACTGCCTGTAATCGATGCATAATCTCATGGATCTGTCCTTCTTCTTGATGAACAACACTGGTGCTCCCCAAGGAGAAGTACTCGCCTAATGAAACCCTTTTCTAGAAGTTCCATCAGTTGCTCTTTCAACTCTTTCAATTCGGCAGGGGACATCCTGTAGGGTTGGCGTGAAACCGGTGCAGCTCCAGGTACGAGATCAATTGAGAAATTCACATCTCTCTCAGGTGGAATGCCTGGTAGCTCATCGGGAAACACATCAGGGTATTCTTGCACTATGTGGATGTCTGATATCTTAACTGCTTTCTTTTCAACTACGATGGCGGCAAGAAACGCCATACTCCCTTTCCTTATGTTTTGTGCCTTTATAGCGAGACGAGGGACAAGTGTCTCTTGTGCCTACGTCCTGTGAAGATCAGCTTAGGGAATTCACTAAAGAAAATTTTACCTCTTCTACAATCCACGATAGCCCCATACGTGGATAGCCAATCGGCTCCCAGAATGACATCGTAACCCTCCATAGGCATACAAATCAGGTCAGCTCTAAGGTTAAGTTCACCAACCTTAACATCAGCTAAAGGAAAGTATTTGTTGAGTTGAGCCTTTTCTCCCAATGGTGTAGTAACAGGCAATTCAAATTGCATAGATGCAGGTTTTTCATTTAGTGTATCAGCAAATGTTTGTGATATGAACGAATGTGTTGCGCTAGTATCAAACAAAACAAATGCTGATTGAGAAAAGACTGGTAGTGTACCTTCCACCACGCCACCTTCCTCGGTGGTGTCCACTTCTTGTAGAGCCTGCAGTCGGCCTGGCTTCTTCTATCCCGTAGGACGCTTTTCATTTTCTTTCAGTAATGGACACTCGGAAATCCGATGATCTCGGCTCCCGCATCGAAGGCATGCACCTGCCTTCCTCCAGCACTCTTCTGTAGTGTGACCTGGCTTGTCACAATGCTTGCATCTGGCTTGTTGGTTGGGGCAGTAGTAGTGGGGACTTTAGGCTTTCTCTCTTGGCTTGACCCGTCAGTAATACTTAACAGCCTTTTCTTGCCGTAAGCAGGCTTGCTTGGTGCTCCAGAAGTCAGTTCCTTCTTTACCATTCTACCCCTGATGCGATCAGTGAGATCGGTTGCATCCTCGAGTAGTTGTGCTTTCCTGACCATCTCTGGGTAGGTCTGAATGTCCATAGGTGCCAGCTGTATGATATATGCGGGCCTGAGCCCATTAAGAAACCTTTTCGCCTTCATCTTCTCTTTACTCACCAGATGATTGGCATAACACGCCAATCGGGAGAACTGAGCCTCATACTCAGCAACAGTCATGTTCCTTTGCTTCAGAGCAGCAAATTCAGATGTTTTCCTCTCTTGGACCCTTTATGAGAAGTACTTGGAGTTGAAATGCTCCTTGAACTCCTCCCAGGTAAATTGCACGTCCTCTCTGGTTGCCTCAACGGACTCCCACCACGCACGGGCGTCCCGTTCTAACTGGAACGTAGCTAGCAGTATCTTGTCCCCATCTGCGCATTGCATGACGCGGAAGATACGCTCAATCTCCTTGAGCCAGTTCTCGGCCTCATCAGGGTCTGTGGTACCACTAAATCGAGGCGGATTCAGGTTGCGGAAATTTTCTATGTAAATCACCAGCTCCTCGGTTGTTGTTATTATTGTTGTTGGCTCCAGCAGCCTGAAGTAAAGCTTGAGTAAGCTGCTGGATAGTCTGCTGCATATCACGGAGCACGCTCCGCTGCTATTGTTGATGTTTAAGTTCCTTCAAAAGAGAATTTTTAAATGTAAGTTATTGAGTTTGCACTAAGTTTATGCGTGTGTGCGTTTATTTATCTTATTACCCAAGGTTCTACCCATCTCACATAGGTATGGAGTTAGACTCTAAGTCAAGTCAAGTTAAACCTAGATCATCCTATACTTAAGAATAACCTAGGCTCTGATACCACAAAACTGTAACGCCCCGACGCGGAATATCGGAGCGGGATTACAGTTATTAAATAGTACAGAGCGAGAAATAAATGCAAACCATTGCACAATGGAATAATACCAAATAAACTCCAATTTCATTGATAATCCATCAACTAATTATTACATCAATGTATCAGAGCCAAAACTAGGGCCCAAAGTACTTTATTCAAACCAAACTATTACATAATGACTAACTGACTCACTAACCCTAACCCATAACTATACTAACAGACTGCTACTAGATAGCACTGGTTGCAGAAAGGTCACTCCTGAGCCTCCTCATCGGTCCCATCCTCGTGAGTGTGGTCATGATCCGACTCACCTGAAACACATTAATATATACGCAGGATGAGCAAATAACGCTCAGTAGGACTTAATATCTCATGAACACAAGCATGCTTTAAATAGTTAATGTTTTAATGGCAGGCTAACTAGAGAGTAAAGTCATGTAGAGCATGTCATGATAACAAGAGAACAATAGCAACTGGCACAGGAAAATAGTACAACGAGAATGACAATAGAATGACCATGTAACGTTATAACATGTAAATTGCACAATGGTGCACTAGTAACGATTACACTTGCACTTGTAGAGATAGTACTTGGATTGTCATAGATTAATCTAGATAGTAAACTGTTACTGGATGCATGCCATAACACATCCTTGGTCATTTTAACTCCTATGGGCACTGACACTTTTCGGGCGCTTCTCCCAGGACCAGATCGGGCCCTATTGCGTTGGCATTAGTCATTTCTTTATCTTAGACAATCACAAAATGGCCAATAGAGTATAAAGAAGAGATAAGAGAGTACTAGACGAGATAGATGAGAGTGTAGAGAGAACGTGAACATATAAGAGGATATGGACATTAGATGAGATAGGGACAATTCTGTAAAACAACATGAAATTCCGATAGTAACGGTTGCACAGCACCAAGTCGGGTGCCGGCAGTCTGGTAGAAGTCTCAACCGCCCACTAGCTGTACTGTGTACACAGGCTGGATGGTCCGGCGTGATTAAAAGATAAGGAAAGAACACACTAAGGCCATGGATTGTACTGATCCCTAATGTGTATCGGGTTTTGGGGTACAACCAGCTCGTTGACTAAGGACGTGCGCCAAAGCCAAGAAGACTTACGGAGGTCTTGACAAGGAGTCCCTGGCCCAGTCAAGAGTATTCCCGATGGAGAGGTGGTCCAAGTCAAGAGAAAATGTGTAGAAAACGGGTCCGTCGTGCCTCGAGTGCTCGAAGCCGAGGGAAAACGATAACGGTATTTAAAATGCGCATATAAAACGAAGACAATTGTATTTAATAAAATAGGGTAATTTAGTCATTTATTTCGCTAATTTACCAAATATATTATTGCTTAATTTATCAGGGTCAAATGGCATTTAATAATGTTATGTTTGTGTAAGTGTAAAGAAATCTTGAGGATATGACAAGTCGTACAAATGTCATTTTAAATAATTAAATTTATATCGTTAATGCCATTTATTAACGTACCAAGTCGAATTAACTATAACATGAGTTAATCATGGCTAATTAAGGGGTATAAAGCTTAAACAACAGGGCATATGCACAATTTATCAATTCTGGTCTGATTCTTGAAAACGCGGTGGACTTACCCGTCGCGAATTAAATCGCGACGGGGCGGCCGGGCGTGACAGGTGGACTGGCCGGTCTGGCCCGGTCCGGAGTGGAATCGCGGCGGCTTATGCCGCCGCGTTCTTGACGCGACGCCATCAGCCGGCGCGACCCCACTGATATCGCGGCGGATCTCGCCGACGCGATGCCAAGTGGGATTGCCCCTTTTCCCTTTTTCCCAGGGCGAATCCTCTTTGATACATAGACGTTCGAAATTCCATATAAAATAGTACGGTGATCCAAAAGTACGAAACCAGTTTTAAACGAAAGTAGACTTATAGATCCATCAACATGCACGATTAATTTGAAAATAAACAAGGTTTAGGCATGATTTGATCGGGTTACTTTTCGGTGACCTAAACATGCGCAGTCAGGATTCAATGAATTAATTAACAATGGATACATAATGAAAAATTCCGAAGCCAGGGGCGTTCAAAAGCTAACAAGATGTAGTATTTATGATAATTTTGTCATGGTATGAAGTCAAGTATGAACGAGGTTCACCAACAAACAAGAAGGGTCAGGTGCATGGATCTGACAGGGATTCAAAGAATTAATTCTCCCTCATGGGAGATCGAAATAGAGCAAAACTAGGGGCGTTTGAAAGCTAGTATGATGTAGTGTTAATGATAATTTTATCATGGCAGGAGAACAAGTACATGCGGGAGTATAGAGCAAACATGAGGTTTCGGGTTCATGGTAACAGCAGAGTTCAAGCAATTAATTCGCCCAAATGGATGAGCGAAATACAACGAAACCAGAGGGCTTTTGAAGAGGTTCATGAAGTCTACCTAGGGTAATTTTTACACGAATTTAGCTTGAGAGATTGTCTACCTTTTGTTGAAGAGATGAAAACCCTAGTTTGGTGACGTAAATGGAAAAACTCCTCCTTGTTCTAGCCTCCTCCTCCTTGCTCCTTTGTCTCCAGCCCTTCTCCTCATTCTCCAGAGTTCGAAGAACGAAAATGGGTTGCTAGGGCTGAGTTTTTGGTGTTTAAGATTGCTAATAGAGTCCTTTCCATCTAAAACTCCTTCCTCCTATTTAAAATTCCGAATTTCCATATTTCTCTCCCACTTTCTCTCATTTATCCACCTAATAAGGCTGGGGAGAGAGCTAATTTCGTGGGTAGGGGGTTAGGGTAAGTGTAGGACTCCTTTTTGAGGATATATATGTGTTAATTAGCATTTATCTTAACCTCTTTCTATTTATTAATTAATTGAATCCGAAATTTGGATATTTAATTCCCATCCCATGGTGGGCTTCACACAATTAGGCCCATACTATTTGGTTTGGTTCATTAGTGTGACCCATTAATAATTTAGCTTAACGGGTATTGCTTAAATTTTCTTTTATTCCTCTTATTTTCTATTTATTCTCCATTTATTCAATTAAATCAATTTTCCTCATTTATTAAAAATAGAAAAAATATATTATTATTATTATTATTTCTTTTCTATTTGAGTTTTAAAAATCAAGGGTGCTACATCCTCCCCCTCTTAAAAAGAATTTGGTCCCCAAATTCATAGAATCGTAAGAGGAAGAATGACTTACTGAATAACTCCGGATAATTCCGTCTCATGGTCGCTTCGGGCTCCCATGTTGCTTCTTCAACTTCGTGATTTCTCCACAATATTTTAACCACGGGTATAGATCGATTCTGAAGCTGTTGCATCTTCTTGTCTAAGATCTTCACTGGCCTTTCTTCATAGGTCATATCCTTATTCAGAATAATGTCATCATAGCTGATTACGTGTGATGGATCATACACGTACTTTCTCAGCATTGACACATGGAACACATTGTGTACTGTTGAAAACTGGGGTGGTAGAGCCAGTCGATACGCTACCTCGCCCACTCTATCTAACACTTCAAACGGACCTATGAATCTTGGTCTCAGCTTGCCTCTCATCCCAAACCTTTGAAATCCTCTGGTCGGGGATACTTTCAGCATCACATGATCTCCGGCTTGAAAATCTAAGTTTCTCCTTCTCTTATCTGTATAGCTCTTCTACCTGGACTGAGCTACTTTTATTCTGTCTCTGATAATCTGTATGTCCTTGCTAGTGCTCTGCACCATGTTTGGTCCCAGCCATTGCTGCTCACCTACTTCATTCCAGCATACTGGCGATCTGCAACTTCTGCCGTATAATGCTTCAAATGGTGCCATCTTGATGCTGGCCTGATAGCTGTTGTTGTAGGCGAATTCAATTAGGGACAATTGTTCATTCCAATACCCCTCAAAGTCTATAGCACAAGCTCGTAGCATGTCTTTCACTATCTGATTTGTTCTTTCAGTCTGTCCATCCGTCTGTGGGTGGAAAGCAGTGCTGAAGTTGAGTTTAGTACCCAACGCTGTCTGAAGTCCCTTCCAGAATCTAGATGTGAATCTGGGGTCACGATCTGAGACAATGGACACGGGGACTCCATGTATCTCACGATTTCCTTTACATACAAAGCTGCCAACACATCTACACTCCAAGTGCTCTTAATGGCAAGGAAGTGTGCGGACTTGGTTAAACGGTCCACAATAACCCAGATAGCATCAAGTCCACCACGAGTTCGGGGTAAGCCCATGATGAAATCCATACCGATGCTTTCCCACTTCCATTCGGGTATGTCCAGGGGTCTAAGTACACCCGCAGGACGACGGTGCTCGGCTTTCACCTGTTGACAAGTGAGTCAGTGCGCGGCATGCTCAGCCACCTCACGCTTCATATTTGGCCACCAAAATGACCTTTTCATGTCTTGGTACATCTTGGTTGCGCCTGGATGTATTGTATACTTGGTCTTGTGGGTTTCATCCATCAGTTTCCTTTTCAGCTCATCATTGTCAGGCACGCATGTCCTGGCTTGGAATAATATTCTCCCATCCTCAGCGATGGAGAAATCTGGCTTGTCAGCTATGGTCTCCCTAACTCGGACTAGGAATGGATCGTTTGCCTGATGATCTCTGATCTCGGCAAATATGTCAGGTTGAACTTTAAGGTTAGCAACTAACATCTTATCATTTCTCTACTCAATATTCAAATCCAGTCTGACAAATTGTTCTAATAATTGCATTTCGCCCATGACTAGACAAGATAACGAAGCTATTTCTACTGAGTGCGTCAGCTACTGCATTACCTTTGCCTGTGTGATATTGGATGTTGAAATCGAAATCCTTTAGATACTCCAGCCATCTCCGTTGTCGCATATTGAGCTCCTTCTGAGAAAATAAGTACTTCAAACTTTTGTGGTCGGAGTAGACAATGAATTGTTCCCCATACAGGTAATGCCTCCAGATCTTGAGTGCAAAAACCACTGCAGCCAATTCTAAGTCATGGACTGGATAGGTGACTTCATGTGGCTTCAATTGCCTTGATGAATACGCTATCACCTTCTCATTCTGCATTAGTACACAGCCTAGACCGATTCCAGATGCATCAGTGTAGACTGAGAATCCTGCGCCCTCGACTGGTAAGGCGAGGACAGGTGCAGATGTCAACAATTGCTTCAGGGTCTGGAAACTCTTCTCGCACTCTTTGCTCCAGATATATGGGTTCTCTTTCCGCATAAGACGCGTAAGAGGTACAACTATCTTGGAGAAGTCTTTTATGAACCGTCTGTAATATCCAGCCAGTCCAAGAAAGCTTCTGATCTCTGTGACATTGGTCGGCCTTTCCCAGTTAAGTACGGCTTCTACCTTGGAAGGATCGACAACGATACCGTCCTTGGATATGACATGGCCCAGAATGACACCTCCTCGAGCCAGAATTCACACTTGCTCAATTTGGCGTAGAGTTGATTATCCCGCAAGATTTGCAGAGCGATCCTCAGATGCTCCTCATGCTCTTCCTTGGTCTTGGAGTATATGAGAATATCATCAATAAAGACCACGACGAACTTGTCGAGGTAGGGCCGGTAGATGCTGTTCATTAGTTGCATAAAAGCTGCAGGAGCATTGGTTAGTCCAAACGGCATGACTACAAATTCATAATGACCATACCTGCTCCTGAAAGCTGTCTTGTAGATATCTGCATCTTGAATCCTCATCTGATGATATCCCGATCTAAGGTCAATCTTAGAAAAATATTTAGCTCCTGATATCTGATCAAATAATTCATCGACACGCGGCAGAGGGTACTTGTTCTTGATAGTGAGATTGTTCAACTGCCTGTAATCGATGCATAATCTCATGGATCTGTCCTTCTTCTTGATGAACAACACTGGTGCTCCCCAAGGAGAAGTACTCGGCCTAATGAAACCCTTTTCTAGAAGTTCCATCAGTTGCTCTTTCAATTCGGCAGGGGACATCCTGTAGGGTTGGCGTGAAACCGGTGCAGCTCCAGGTACGAGATCAATTGAGAAATTCACATCTCTCTCAGGTGGAATGCCTGGTAGCTCATCGGGAAACACATCAGGGTATTCTTGCACTATGTGGATGTCTGATATCTTAACTGCTTTCTTTTCAACTACGATGGCGGCAAGAAACGCCATACTCCCTTTCCTTATGTTTTGTGCCTTTATAGCGGAGACGAGGGACAAGTGTCTCTTGTGCCTACGTCCTGTGAAGATCAGCTTAGGGAATTCACTAAAGAAAATTTTACCTCTTCTACAATCCACGATAGCCCCATACGTGGATAGCCAATCGGCTCCCAGAATGACATCGTAACCCTCCATAGGCATACAAATCAGGTCAGCTCTAAGTTAAGTTCACCAACCTTAACATCAGCTAAAGGAAAGTATTTGTTGAGTTGAGCCTTTTCTCCCATGGTGTAGTAACAGGCAATTCAAATTGCATAGATGCAGGTTTTTCATTTAGTGTATCAGCAAATGTTGTGATATGAACGAATGTGTTGCGCTAGTATCAAACAAAACAAATGCTGATTGAGAAAAGACTGGTAGTGTACCTTCCACCACGCCACCTTCCTCGGTGGTGTCCACTTCTTGTAGAGCCTGCAGTCGGCCTGGCTTCTTCTATCCCGTAGGACGCTTTTCATTTTCTTTCAGTAATGGACACTCGGAAATCCGATGATCTCGGCTCCCGCATCGAAGGCATGCACCTGCCTTCCTCCAGCACTCTTCTGTAGTGTGACCTGGCTTGTCACAATGCTTGCATCTTAGCTTGTTGGTTGGGGCAGTAGTAGTGGGGACTTTAGGCTTTCTCTCTGGCTTGACCCGTCAGTAATACTTAACGGCCTTTTCTTGCCGTAAGCAGGCTTGCTTGGTGCTCTAGAAGTCAGTTCCTTCTTTACCATTCTACCCCTGATGCGATCAGTGAGATCGGTTGCATCCTCGAGTAGTTGTGCTTTCCTGACCATCTCTGGGTAGGTCTGAATGTCCATAGGTGCCAGCTGTATGATATATGCGGGCCTGAGCCCATTAAGAAACCTTTTCGCCTTCATCTTCTCTTTACTCACCAGATGATTGGCATAACACGCCAATCGGGAGAACTGAGCCTCATACTCAGCAACAGTCATGTTCCTTTGCTTCAGAGCAGCAAATTCAGATGTTTTCCTCTCTTGGACCCTTTATGAGAAGTACTTGGAGTTGAAATGCTCCTTGAACTCCTCCCAGGTAAATTGCACGTCCTCTCTGGTTGCCTCAACGGACTCCCACCACGCACGGGCGTCCCGTTCTAACTGGAACGTAGCTAGCAGTATCTTGTCCCCATCTGCGCATTGCATGACGCGGAAGATACGCTCAATCTCCTTGAGCCAGTTCTCGGCCTCATCAGGGTCTGTGGTACCACTAAATCGAGGCGGATTCAGGTTGCGGAAATTTTCTATGTAAATCACCAGCTCCTCGGTTGTTGTTATTATTGTTGTTGGCTCCAGCAGCCTGAAGTAAAGCTTGAGTAAGCTGCTGGATAGTCTGCTGCATATCACGGAGCACGCTCCGCTGCTATTGTTGATGTTTAAGTTCCTTCAAAAGAGAATTTTTAAATGTAAGTTATTGAGTTTGCACTAAGTTTATGCGTGTGTGCGTTTATTTATCTTATTACCCAAGGTTCTACCCATCTCACATACGTATGGAGTTAGACTCTAAGTCAAGTCAAGTTAAACCTAGATCATCCTATACTTAAGAATAACCTAGGCTCTGATACCACAAAACTGTAACGCCCCGACGCGGAATATCGGAGCGGGATTACAGTTATTAAATAGTACAGAGCGAGAAATAAATGCAAACCATTGCACAATGGAATAATACCAAATAAACTTCAATTTCATTGATAATCCATCAACTAATTATTACATCAATGTATCAGAGCCAAAACTAGGGCCCAGAGTACTTTATTCAAACCAAACTATTACATAATGACTAACTGACTCACTAACCCATAACTATACTAACAGACTGCTACTAGATAGCACTGGTTGCAGAAAGGTCACTCCTGAGCCTCCTCATCGGTCCCATCCTCGTGAGTGTGGTCATGATCCGACTCACCTGAAACACATTAAATATATACGCAGGATGAGCGAATAACGCCCAGTAGGACTTAATATCACATGAACACAAGCATGCTTTAAATAGTTAATGTTTTAATGGCAGGCTAACTAGAGAGTAAAGTCATGTAGAGCAAGTCATGATAACAAGAGAACAATAGCAACTGACACAGGGAAAATAGTACAACGAGAACGACAATAGAATGGCCATGTAACGTTATAACATGTAAATTGCACAACGGTGCACTAGTAACGATCACACTTGCACTTGTAGAGATAGTACTTGGATTGTCATAGATTAATCTAGATAGTAAACTGGCACTGGATGCATGTCGTAACACATCCTTGATCATTTTAACTCCCATGGGCACTGGTACTTTTCGGGCGCTCCTCCCAGGACCAGATCGGGCCCTATTGCGCTGACATTAGTCATTTCTTTATCTTAGACAATCACAAAATGGCCAATAGAGTACCAAGAAGAGATAAGAGAGTACTAGACGAGATAGATGAAAGTGTAGAGAGAACGTGAACAGATAAGAGGATATGGACATTAGATGAGATAGGGACAATTCTGTAAAACAACATGAAATTCCGATAGTAACGGTTGCACAACACCAAGTCGGGTGTCGACAGTCTGGTAGAAGTCACAACCGCCCACTAGCTGTACACAGGCTAGATGGTCCGGCGTGATTAAAAGATAAGGAAAGAACACACTAAGGCCATGGATCGTACTGATCCCTAATGTGTATCGGGTTTTGTGGTACAACCAGCTCGTTGACTAAGGACGTGCGCCAAAGCCAAGAAGACTTACGGAGGTCTTGACAAGGAGTCCCTGGCCCAGTCGAGAGTATTCCCGATGGAGAGATGGTCCAAGTCAAGAGAAAGTGTGTAGAAAACGGGTCCGTCGTGCCTCGAGTGCTCGAAGCCGAGGGAAAACGATAAGGGTATTTAAAATGCACATATAAAACGAAGATAATTGTATTTAATAAAATAGGATAATTTAGTCATTTATTTCGCTAATTTACCGAATATATTATTGCCTAATTTATCAGGGTCAAATGACATTTAATAATGTTATGTGTGTGTAAGTGTAAAGAAATCTTGAGGATATGACAAGTCGTGCAAATATCATTTTAAATAATTAAATTTATATCGTTAATGCCATTTATTAACGTACCAAGTCGAATTAACTATAACATGGGTTAATCATGACTAATTAAGGGGTATAAAGCTTAAACAATAGGGCATATGCACAATTTATCAATTCTGTTCTGATTCTTGAAAACGCGGCGGACTTACCTGTCGCGAATCAAATCGCGACGGGGCGGCCGGGCGCGACAGGTGGACTGGCTGGTCTGGCCCGGTCCGGAGTGGAATTGCGGCGGCTTATGCCGCCGCGTTCTTGACGCGACGCCATCAGCCGGTGCGACCCCACTGATATCGCGGCGGATCGCGCCGATGCGATACTAGGTGGGATTGCCCCTTTTCCCTTTTTCCCAGGGCGAATCCTCTTTGATACATAGACGTTCTAAATTCTATATAAAATAGCACGGTGATCCAAAAAGTACGAAACCAGTTTTAAACGAAAGTAGACATATAGATCTATCAACGTGCACGATTAATTTGAAAATAAACAAGGTTTATGCATGATTTGATCGGGTTACTTTTCGGTGACCTAAACATGCGCAGTCAAGGTTCAATGAATTAATTAACGATGGATACATGATGAAAAATTTTGAAACCAGGGGTGTTCAAAAGCTAACAAGATGTAGTATTTATGATAATTTTATCATGGTATGAAGTCAAGTATGAACGAGGTTCACCAACAAATAAGAAGGGTCCGGTGCATGGATCTGACAGTGATTCAAAGAATTAATTCTCCCTCATGGGAGATCGAAATAGAGCAAAACCAGGGGCGTTTGAAAGCTAGTATGATGTAGTATTAATGATATTTTATCATGGCAGGAGAACAAGTACATGCGGGGGTATAGAGCAAATATGTGGTTTCGGGTTCATGGTAACAGCAGAGTTCAAGCAATTAATTCGCCCAAATGGATGAGCGAAATACAACGAAACCAGAGGGCTTTTGAAGAGGTTCATGAAGTCTACCTAGGATAATTTTTACACGAATTTAGCTTGAGAGGTTGCCTACCTTTTGTTGAAGAGATGAAAACCCTAGTTTGATGACGTAAATGGAAAAACTCCTCCTTGTTCTAGCCTCCTCCTCCTTGCTCCTTTGTCTCCAGCCTTTCTCCTCGTTCTCCAAAGTTCCAAGAACGAAAATGGGTTGCTAGGGCTGAGTTTTTGGTGTTTAAGATTGCTAATAGAGTCCTTTCCATCTAAAACTCCTTCCTCTATTTAAAATTCCGAATTTCCATATTTCTCTCCCACTCTCTCATTTATCCACCTAATATGGCTGGGGAGAGAGCTAATTTCGTGGGTAGGGGGTTAGGGTAAGTGTAGGACTCCTTTTTTAGGATATATATGTGTTAATTAACATTTATCTTAACCTCTTTCCATTTATTAATTAATTGAATCCGAAATTTGGATATTTAATTCCCATCCCATGGTGGACTTCACACAATTAGGCCCATATTATTTGGTTTGGTTCATTAGTGTGACCCATTAATAATTTAGCTTAATGGGTATTGCTTAAATTTTCTTTTATTCCTCTTATTTTCTATTTATTCTCCATTTATTCAATTAAATCAATTTTCCTCATTTATTAAAAATAGAAAAAATATATTATTATTATTATTATTTCTTTTCTATTTGAGTTTTAAAAATCAAGGGTGCTACATCAACTGATTTCACAAAGACTGTACCTTCAATGCAATAAACTAGAAAGTTGATCATGGATTTTTGTGTGGTACCAGTCCAGCCATCACACATAATGGTGCATCCTCTCTCCATCTACATATGGTTGAAGCTTTCAATCTACTGATGAAGCTCCTCAACCTCTCCCTCAAAGCCACGCCCGTATATGTTTCAACGTGACGGGGACTTGAAGTCAGGGCCAACATCTATTACGACATCAAGCATAGGCTGGAAATATTATGATTCAACTGTATGTGCAGGCGGAAAAAAAATACTTTTAGATGTATGCCCTGCAAATTCAACTGATTTTTTTACCCCTCTCATTGCTAGCTTGATTTTGGGTTGTGTAGCACTTTGCCTTCTATGCACATAGCTGTCCATGCCTCCATGGGGCCAGGCCTTTGCGGGGTTGCACCAGTATCAAGACGTTGTTTTATACCATCGTTGCTGGAGTAGGTCCCTGATCTAGATCCTATAGGTGCTTTTCCCTTAGCTTTACTTCAAGCCACACACTCACGCTCTAGTGCTTTGGACAGCTCTGGATCTGAATCCTCAATGCCTTCCTTATCATCATCATCCCTCCTCCCCTTCTACTTACTCTACGTGAAATCTCCTCATAAATTTCAACCTGATCTTTAGCCCTTCGTTGCATCCTCTCTTTTTTACGTAGAAAGCATTGACGCATTTTCTCCTTTACCATTCGGGGGTGGTTATGTCTCATTGCTTGACCTCCTCTTGTACCTGCCTAATGCTGCTTTCTTCTAGTAAATTTTCCATGTATCTCCTTTCCACAATAATTATATTTGACTCTTCTTCTTCCAGCATCAACAAAGGTGGGGTGGCACCACCTCGGATTGTCCTGCTCTTACTGCCTTTGACCTTGTTTACATCTAGCCACAATCCTGCATTAATATAGTTAAAGACAAATGGTTATAAATATAATGAAAAAATGCAGTGAAGTTTAATTGATCTTTAAATTATGTTGAATTGAGATAATTAGACAAAAGTCTCAATTTTTAACTGCTAATTAGGGTCACAATTGGGGATTTTGCTTAATTTTTCTTCATTAAATGCAATTAGCAGCATACTCCTGTCCTAAAGCATTCAATGAAACTTAATTGAACTTCAATTGACACTAAACTGACCTAATTAGAGAAACCCCCCAAATTTAAACCGCTAATTAAGCCTAATTTGGGGATTTACCCTAAGTGGATGGTGTATAATATAATTAGCAGCATGCTCCCACCCTAAAGTATTTAATGAAGGTTAATTAAGCTTCAATTGACTCTAAACTTGCCTAATTACACAAAAGTCCGAAATTTAAATCACTAATTAGGTCCTAATTTGGAGATTTACAATAATTAACGTATAAAAAACTATATATAGTATATAACCTTTCTTACAAGAAGAAAACTATCAAACAAAGAAAAGAAAATCAGAAAACTTACAAGATCCTTGAGGAATCTTCAACCCAATGAAGTAAACAATGGCGGCGACGGCGGCTACGCGCTGTAAACAGCAAGACATGGCAGCGGCGGCAAGATCTCCTTCCGGTAGCAAAACGACCTCCCAAGCTCTCCGCACCCCTCCTCCACCTCCCCAGTCGCGGTATCCCCGAAGTTCTCAGATCTGAGGGGTGTGCTGTATGTGAACTCCCTGTAAAAGGGGAGTTCACGTCTGATTTCATCCAGTTTACGTAACCAGAACTGGTTTCGCTCGAAATAATAAAAATATTAAAAAAAATTAATCCAGTTTCGGATCGCCTAAGTCCTAAATCTATACGTTTCGACGGAAAC
This sequence comes from Colocasia esculenta, assembly GCA_014218235.1. NCBI lineage: Eukaryota > Viridiplantae > Streptophyta > Magnoliopsida > Alismatales > Araceae > Colocasia > Colocasia esculenta. The sequence goes on along the minus strand of CM024762.1, from coordinate 141,126,657 downwards.
ATATCAGTTTCAGCCGAAACTGAGTAACTGACATCCATGCTTCGTGGTAAGGAATATCGGTTTTATTCCGATGTTTTCCCTCAGTTTGACGAAGACCTGTGTGTGGGTTGTGCACTAGGTAGTTTGCCGGTTGGGCCGGTTCAGGTTGGCCGATTAGTGAAATCTTAAGAATGTTCCTTTGGGGACTAGATGTAGGAGGTTGAAAGAGTTCATCTCCGAGCCAAGGATGGGCCAGTTAGTGAAATCTTAAGAATGTTCCTTTGGGGACTAGATGTAGGAGGTTGAAAGAGTTCAGCTCTGAACCAAGGATTTATCGCTGTGTTCAGTGTGCTTGCTTTTGTGTGTGCTGTCATTTATCTACTGTGCTTAAATCGATACGTTATAAATTAGTTTTTATAGTTATACGCTATTCGATTAAGACCCATTCACCCCCCTTTTAGGTCTCCATAGCATGGCCAACAGAACCGTCATCTGTTAAATGTTGCCAAAACACTAATGTTCTATATGACTGTCTCCAAATCATATTGGGGAGATGCGGTTCTTACATCATGCTATCTTAATTGGGTTCCTAGCAATGTGTTTGGTGGACAATCCCCCATTGTGTGCTTACACCTTGATGGTAATCCCTTTCATCTTGTTCCTCATATTTTTTGGTGCAAGTGTTTTGTTCACTCCTTTGGATCGGAATGTGACGAATTATCTCCTTGTTCCATTCCTTGTATCTTTTTGGCTTATTCTAAAACTCAAAAAGGATATCCGTGTCTTGATCCTCAATCCAAGAGATCCTTTGTTTCTGTTGATGTCAATTTCTTTAAGTCTATTCCTGACTTTACTGAGTCTTCTGGGAGAATTTGGACGTCATTTATCCTCTTCCTCTCATAATATCCCTCTTCCTCCTATCATTCTCTTCCCAGATCTTGCATCTACTATTGACGTGGAAACAATGGCCATTCCTGGTGTGGACAGATTTTATGGGCAAGTTTATTAGAGGCGTAATGCAGCACTCCCAGGTGGTCCTTCTTCATCACCCTCCTCATTGGGTGAGCTTTCTTCTATACCTTACTTTGATCTTGATCTTCCTATTGCTCTTCGTAAAGGAGTAATGCCGGACCTTCCTCACGAAGAAGCACACTCTCTCTCTAGCTCTCAAGAGGAAGAGGGGAGGGGTTAGGGCCACAAGGCTACCAAAAGTTCTATCGTGTTCATCATCTACTCCTCAAAGATGCTCCCCTTACATAGTGGGTGACCTACAAGGACAAAGACACATTTGCCCTCAACATAACATGAAAATACCATCTACTAATGGGCCACATACTAACTAAAAACTCAAATAGGAAACACATACGACAGCATAAAGAGACTAAATAACCCTAGCTACTAATGGGCTCAAATAAAACTGTTATACATGTCCAGCCCAAAAGACACCAAAATCTAAAAATCATATGGGCCCAAATACCCAAGGCGACCAACATGCCCCCGCATCAACTACATGCACATTATATCAGTGATATGTTGACTCACTGGTAGTGTTTACAGGGAGCACATGTTAACAGCTTGCTTTAGAACATTTGCATTTATCTTGTGGTTATGCTGCAATATTCGTGTGATGTTTCTTCTTTTGGTTTGTGACTGTGTGACCCATCCATTTTCATGCACTCCTCAATTACTTTGGCACTGAGTCTTCGTTCTCTGTGTTGGATGTGACTTTGTTTTCTTTATCATTTCTTTTGGGCCTTTTTTCATGTGTACATGAAGCTTTTCATTTGGGTTAGGAAACTAAAAGAAAACTTATTTATGCTGCCTTTTGCTTTATGGATGACATTTTTATTCAACTGTTAGCATGGTGGGTTTCTGATTCATCTTCATGTGCAGGACTGACAACTCCATAAAGAACCATTGGAACAGCTCCCTGAAGAAAAAGTTAGACTTTTATTCAGTTACTGGAATGCTTCCAACTGTTCCAAAAGGTGCTATGCTTAATTGTACAAAAGATGTCGACAGGTTTTGTAGTGGACATATGATTGTTTGTTCAAATAAAGAATCAGAGGACGGTGCTCAGCCCTCTTCTAAATCTGCATTGAGTATTCCTTCAAGTCCGGTTGCTGCTTTTAAGGTGGAAGATCATAGAGGTTGTCCAGAACCATTGGCCGCAGAGCATCCTGCCAAATCTTTAATGGATGTGCCTGTTAATGGACTCAATGATTCTTCTGATGTTGAGTACAAGAGACAAACATTAAGCATTGATCTTAGCTGTGAGATATCTGATGTGAAGATTCATCAGACCATTGGTGCTGGAACATCATGTGTAGAAGTTACTACTACACTTGGTCCTCTATGCTACAAACCACCTCTCATAGAGATACAAGACGTATCTTCCATCCTAAACAGTTATAGTTCCATGCAAGAGTTGCCTGACTCAAGCTATTCTACACCTATAGTGAAAAGTAAGAGCCTAGCTGAGCAAAGCCCTGTGTTGATACTAAAAAGTGCAGCACTGAGCTTCCCAAGTACACCTTCTATTATTAGAAGAAGAAAAAGGATATCCTCGCCACTATCTCCTGATGTAAATGAGCAATTGGCTGGTCCACAGATCCAGGACGGTTTATATACTACTGAGGAAAGCAGACAAACCAGGAGTTATTTAGGGTCTCCAAATTCAAACTCACATTCATTTCCTTGTAATGGCAATAAAGGAATAGCAGCAAATTCAGAGGTCTTTAATTCCTCTCCCCCATACCAGTTGAGGCCTATGCGAACTGCAATTTTCAATTCGATAGAGAAGCAACTCGACTTCACATTTAATCTGGACAGTTCCAAGAATGATACCAAGTTCACATCTTCAATTACCAATGGTACATTTAATGGGACTGATTCCAATGTCAATAACATGAGTACACAGCAGGACACACAAACCTATCCAGTTGGATCAGACACTTTAAGCAACAGTTTTGCACATGCATCCAAAGAGGGAGTAACCTGATTCGATGAAATGTAAGTTTCATTTCTGAATGAGAGCTTGCTAATGGTTACAATTTGTGGTTGAACAATCAGTAACAGCTTGAATTCATATACTTTTCTTGCATTTTTGTCATCTTACTTTCCACAGGACCCTTGACAGTATTCGTCTGTGGTTTCTTAAGCAGATTTCAGAATAAAGATTTACCTTACAAATAAATTAACTTCACATAATCTTCATGTTCAAACCATGATTTAGATAGCGCTGAGGACAACAAACATGCCGATCTTTCTATAAATATGATTAGAATTGATTGTGTCAATTGCATTTCATCATTTTGACGTGAAAATGCTAATTCTATTCTGAATCTCTGATGTTATTCACACGTATAGATGTGAGGAAGTATCACCTGAGACCAAGTGCACATTTACCTTGGATGCACTCCCTCTGTGTGTTTATGCTATAACCTATAATAAGTGACTTGCAGTGGATATTTTACTTCAAATGTAGGAACAGCAACCCTCCCCCCTACCCCCACCACTAAAAAAAAAACACCAAATTGTGTTTCTTTTATCTTGAAGGATAAGAAAAGCAAGATGTTCCAAAATCACTTGCTTTGGTGTGTCCATGTTTCTTACTAATAAAGGTCTTAGGCCTGGTGTATTTTCAGAATATATGAGTGAATAGGAGCTGAATAAGGGGAGAATAAAATGCATGCTTGTTAGAATTTGAATTTTATTCCACCACAAAATTCCAGTTTAAAAATGCTACCAGAAAGTTGGAATTTCCCTATGAAGAAGAGAGAAATTCTACATCTTATTCCCTGAGTAAATGTGTTTTCTTCCCTATTAGTCTGACTAATTGCTCCCCCCCGTGTGAAAGCAGCCGCCAATGATGGCATCATGATTGAACTTACACTTTGTCACCAATGTCGTCCCTAGATGTTGACCTTCTTGGAACCATAGTTGCCATTCCCTCCCACCGTGGGCCAGGGAGGCATTTGGTGTCCCGTTACCTGGACAAAAAGAGGTCTCCTATGCCGCCATGATGAAGATGATTGGGATGGCCTCCTTTGGTGATGGTAAATAAGAAATGCTGCATCAGAGCTCGAATTGTCTTAGAAGGTTGAATAGAGGAGATGAACTTGTTGCCATCATGTTTTGTTATTTCTCCTGAGATCTCTCTCCGTCCAAGGATCCAAAGAAGGAACTCTCCCAAGATCAAGAATAAGAGCGAGATAGAGGAGGAATAAAAAAAGAACAGGAAGAGGAGAGGATGAGGATGTTGAGGAGAAGGAGATGAAAATGATACAAAAAGAACTTTCTAACATACTGAGATGGCATTGAGATCAGAGAGCAATTTTTTATGTGTAAATGCTTTTGCATTGTTCTTGTAGTATTGTGTTTAGTTAAGCATGTTGAAAGGGTAGGTCTGATCTTTCAAGAAGTGTAAGATTATTATGGTCTTTGGCTACTATTTCTATCTTTCCAGATCGTGTGAATCCTCGTTGTTCCATTTCCCAACCTTCATCTTCCTGTGCAATCCCCAGCATTCTCTCTTTCATACACTCTTCTCATTATCTCAACATCAGGGTGTTTCTGGCATATTTACCTTAATAAATGTTATGACTACAACATGTCGTAGGTTGTATGTTTTGATATCTAAAAATCCCCACACAGAGTGGGCCGTCTAAAATCAATTCTTAGCCCCCTGAAAACTAGGTAAACTGATGCAAAATGATGGTAGGAGTACAAAAGACTGAATACAGATTATTACGGGAATATATATCAATATAAAGAATATGGTCTTATACAATATGCTAGATTTATTAGGTACATATACATAATAATCCCTTTCTCTTTCTGAATTCATTACTATGTGGTTTACTGTGTATCCTCGCTGCTGTACCTTTCCATATGCTTCAGTTAGTTTGCTATACATAACTTGTCCACTTTTCTATCTGCTAAGTACTGCCTTATCTTCTTTACCATGTATATTTACTATGGTTTCATCTCATGCTAATATGTTACTGGCTTATGATGTGTTCAATAACTTGCATGATTTTTTACAACCTTTCATATTGCATTGCTCATGTGTTGCTTCCCCTTGGTCTGGATGTGACATAATCAGCCTGGCTGTTAATGATCGACAGTTCTCCATACTTCATTTCTAGTTGATTTTACAGTCTCAGTGCCAATTTTATATCACAAAAGGTGATATAAGAACAGATTTCATGTTGAGAAATAATAATCTATGTTAATTCCTTTTCTTCACTGATTTTGTTGATTAGTAACTGATTTGCTCTCACGTTGTTGTTTCTAGAGGACAAACCTACACTGACCCTACAGTTGAAGATTGGGAATCCACACAGATGGCATCTGTTCCCAAGAAAATGAACTGACCTCACAGTTGATTTTCCACGACATGACTTGCTCAGGAGCAAGTTCACGTTGAAGGAACAACTGGAACTTCGGCAAAATCTTGAAATGATTCACAGCCAGAGTAAAGTCCGTTTCTGATGTTGGAAACAATTATGATGACCTGAGAAATGTCATGCGACCAGACACACGTGTGTGAAATATGGAAAAAAAAAAAAGACATGCTGTTGTCATTGATATTTTTCAAGATTTGTAGCATGATGTACATATGATTTCTCTCAAGGGAAGAAATAAAAGAAAATCTATAAACGTCTGCAATTGAACAAACAGATGCGTTGAAGACAGAACACTGGTGTTTCTTCTTAGCTGGAGTCGTACCAGCTGCACAGGTGTCTCACTATTGTTCTGCATGAACAGAGCCATTTGACAGAGAATATCTTCATGTTGCCCATGGTTTCAAACATGGGAACAGGTCAGACCAGATTGGCAGATTCTATCAGTTTTCTTTTCTTTGATTGATCTGATCCCTCTTCCATGGTGCCTAACCCTCGATGCAATTGGTCGCTTCTGTCAGGAGTCCGCATCACCCAGGATTGGCTGATGGGTGCTCTAATCGCAATTTTTCGGAGCAATACTTGCTGCAGACTGAGCCCTATTACAAGACCCAATCTTATAATAAGCATTACAAGACTCAACATTATCCATCCGCATTAAACCACCACGATTGAGAAGAGGAAAAAGGCATGAGTAAATCGTGGTACACCTACTAATGATGAGATGCTATTTGTTATAATAATATGAGGTTATAGCATCATAATTAAGAAAGTATCATAAGAAAATCTAGAGTATATATATGGACGGGACTGCGCCTTCAATTCCAGAAAGTTGCAACAATGGTTAGTATTCAAACCTGAATCCTTTGGTCCACGTGAGCTCCATGACGTTTTCTTCCCACCCGTGTGTAACAAAGTTGTGAATCATACTTTGCGCGCAAGAATTGCTCATTCCGGAGTGACAATGTAGTAGTCACCATTCCCACAAGAACAGTAATGCTTACATCAACCGCATCCATGATATGTAACTATATGATGTAAAAAAGTAATAATGGAAACGTTGATAAGCCACAGATTATATATATGATTCCCATAAACTTGCTGTTTTCGTCCCAAAATTTGGCCCACTACTGGCATGATCCACCTAAACAAAAAACAAAAAAAAACAACCCATCCAAATCATGCTAAAGAGGGCATTTATCCAGTTCAGATAAATCCCCTGCCGCTCTATCAGAAGACTCAAATAATTGTTAAGGCACAAACAAGGCTAGTTTAGCCCACCTCCCTTTGCTGCCCCACGAGACCTTCCGGCGGACCAGTTGTTAGGTCCAATAGAGCTAACAAATGCCGAGGACCGTGAACTGTATCCGAACATCTATCCACTCATTTGTCTCTCTCTCTCTAACGTCTAAATAAAAGACAAATACGTCATCTTTAGGTTCTTAGGACAAAGGCAAGGAAGTTGTCTACATCTGGGTAGCCTTGGATAAGGATAAGTCTCTACATATTTCGGACTTTAATTATTCAATTATTTGTTTGATTTTTTTCTTGCTTATGTTAACTACTGACCACATCTTATTTATGGCCCATATTTCTCTGTATTCATGAACAAAAAATCAATCAGATACCCATGTTACAGCATGCCTAGCTTTCAACTCCTGTTCTCCATTCACTTCTTCATAAAGCTTGTTTCCAAACATGCCATTTATTTGATAAACAGGAATTGTAGAGAGTGCGAATGTGGAACATGATTATGTGTTGGAAGTATAACTTAATTCTCTCCTCGCAACGTAACATGACAAAATGCTTCTCTTCATGCACAGTGTTAACTAACAGAACAGCATTTATGTATATGCCTTTAAGCTATGTTTAGTATTTAGATAGAGTAGGGATAAAGTGAGGTTATCCTCGAATTCAAATACCAAACATAGACGATTTTGTAAGATGAGGATACCTAAAAACAAAGACAATGTGTACATTTCACTTAAAAGGACAAGGATAAATGCACTGTGCATCCATAGGAATAGCTTGCATCCTTGTCTAATATGATTTAGGGTAGGGTCAGTTTAAAGAGGCAATGGGCCTTCAAAAAAATTTTTTTTGGGTAACAAACAATTCAAGTTTGCTTTCTACCTTCTCCAGAAGGATAGAGATGATATTAAAAAACATTACTCCTACAAGCTTATATGAACCAATTTCTGAACTTTATGGACACTTGAAGCATTAATTGCATTTGACTGTTCTTTCACCAACTTATATATGTCTCATTTACAAACAGTTTTTTTCTTTAGATATATCTCTTTCAATTATCATTACTATATATATGCCTCTCATACTCAAGGACTGCCAAAATACCCCAATATATCTAATTACTTGCATGATATCCATGTGATGTTGAAATCAAGGCACACCCTCACGTTAGACTTCATAAGAACATGTGAGATCTCACAATGTAAGGATATTTTTGGAACTTTTTTTTGTTTTATAGCATATTCCAATTATAAAATAAGGTTTATACATACAATTTGAAGAGGGACAATCACGAGTCTTCTTCTTCCATTGAATGACGTCCAAAGATGGAGATGCCATGAGCTTGCCAGATTGAAGCCTGCACAAAGACACAGAGAGGCCATGCATCAGGAGGCTCAAGAGACTTGCCCTCGAAGATCACCCTCTGATGCTTAAGTTAGTGGTACTAGACAGGGGTAAGAGAAGGAGGAGAAGACTCAAGATCATTCTCCACCAAGATATAAATGAATAGAAGTTTAAAATTGCTTACTTTCACCTGAGAGTGCATCGTGGGTTAAATAGATGTTGGCTTCTCTACTGGTCCATGTCGGGAGTGGTGGATGGATAAATAGAGTGTGAGGGCAGTTGGGGCGTCATGGCCCCATTGACATCTTGCTGGAGGCCACATCCGTCATACAGAGATGTCATAATGTCCGAGACTGGAGAAAATCTTCCCAAGACATGGTCCCTTGTTACCCAAGTGGCGGACTGAGACTGGAGAAAGTCTTCCCAAGACGTGGTCCCTTGTTACCCAAGGGGCGGAGTAATCACAAGGCCGTGACCCTCTTATGTCCTAATCTACCATATCACCCATTGTTGGAGAGGCTTACTGACATTGTGACAAGCAAAGCCTGAGCCCCGCCCTGTTGGATGAGGATTCATTCATGGACGAACTTTTCGAGTTAGAGATCTGTTTAGGGCTGTGTTCGTGATCAATTGTGGAAATGGATTTTTGATGATCCATCAAATTGTTTTTTTTTTTCTTTCTCATTGATTTATGTGTCATGTTTTCATGAGTGCATGCATATGCGTATTGTAAATTCAAATCTCACCAAATATCAATCAAGCCATGAGGGTGAGAGATGAATCGGCAATCGCGGAGCGCGAGCGTGCCAACCACGTAAGTGACAAGATGTTCTACCCCCAAGAGTTAGAGGACTTTGAGTCTCTTTGTGCACCGTTTGACTTCATCAAGCGAAAATGAATATCGGGTCTGGACCAATATCTCACCATTGTCTAAGAACAACGACGTTAATTACATTTCTATGAGAGAGAAAATCTTTGATTAATCGCCAGAACAGAAGATCTTATGACCAAAGTGAGAGACATCCGATAAAAGAATGCAAACGAGTTAAATATCTATTTTACAGAAATTACTTTAATATGATCAACATCATCACATCATTTATTAGCATCATCACTATTCTCTTATTCACTTATTTGGATTATTTCATTTTATTATCTAGATTTATAACTAAGATGTTTACTCTAGACCTTGGCCTCAACCAACATACTGTGGTTGCTCTTCATTTATATTATTGATGGCTGAGTCATGGATGGTGGGAAGGGTTGCTTCAAGGGGTATATGAGTGTGGATAGGTGTATCAGGTAGAAGAAGGGTATAAGATGGATAATAATAGTAGAAAGGGAGAGAGTAGTATGTGTGTTCAAAGGCGGGTTGGCATGGGGCAATGGGTGCCGACTCACTTGGATGGGTTATACGGAAGAGATGGGGAGTGGTAATGGGAGGAGAGAGAAGGTATGTCAAAGAGAAAAAACGGGTTGGGTGCAAAGGGTGGATCGGCAGGGGGTTTGGAGCCTGCTGACTCCCTTGAATGGATAGGAAGGGAAGTGGATCGTCAGGGTATGGGAGCTTGCCGATTCCATCAAGTGGGTAGGAGGCAAAGTGGATCGACAAGGGAGGTTGAAGCCTGTTGAATGGATAGGGACTAAGAAGGGAAGTGGACCGAGGGTCTGGGGTGCCGACTCACTTAGAGGTGGTATGGATCCCCCCCTGATGCCTTTTACCTTTTTTCCCCCTTTATATATATAAACTTTTGAAGTGAGGGATGCCAGTTCACCAGTTGCAAGAGTCGACACTGAACCCTCACTTATTATTTATGGTTATCACTATTATCATTTGCTTATCATGTGATATTATCTTTATTCAAAGTTTGTTTATTTACTATTTTATTTTTGGTCTTACCTGGCATGAGTGCAAGGCCTTGTCGACATAGCCTCTATGGTTATGGTTATCTTAAATGGCACTGGTACAAAGCCCTACCGTATAGGAACATTGCCCACGCGACTGCTTCGTTGACACTGATACATGACTTTGCTGGATCAAAACATAACATTCATACCGATGCTGACTCACTTTTCACGACAAAAACTTGGCAGCACCTCCCCTATGCACGAGGATGTATGAGAGGCATGATAATTGTCCACCCATGATAGAGACATCATCACTTGAAGATGCATTGCACTGAAAGAGGTGGTGCTTGGCATCAATCCTGGGGCAAGCCTACAAGGGAGTTGATGGACTGTAGAACCACAAAACACCAAATCCCAGGCCAGAGACACTGATGGAGCAGAAGAAGGTGGCTGTTACGAGAGATTCTAGCAGTACCAATAAAGAGGTGGGAAGCCTTTTACTGGGCACTGTCACCTCATCTCATTTTCTCATGGAGTCCAAAACCCAGTAAGAGAGAGCTCAGATGAACTCAGAACCGTAAAGAAGATGGGGAAAAGGGGAAGAAAGCTTCTGCTCACGGCACCAAGCAATGCAGAGACCCCAAGAAATGCTCTCCTAATGAGCGCAAAGACGAACCCCAAGAGGAAACTAGAAACGACACACATTTATAGCAAGAAAGCAAAGGAAAGAGAGATAACAAAAGAGGCTAGACAATAAGCAACTTCATATCTTTATGTGCATGTACTTACAAGCACACACCCCGATGAGCAAAGGCGATAGGAACAAGTAAAAAAAAAATGCATGTATGGGAGAAAGGGGGTTTTGCTACAGGGAACCTCCATCAATGCACTCACCCTCTCCTGTTTCACTTTCTAGGCTCTCCTAAGCACAAGAAAACTAGAAAGAAAAGGCCGAGAAAATCATTTCTCCCGTGAGCCTCCTTGGAAGACTTCTGCCACAAGTTTGCTTCCACCCCCCTTCTGAAAACTAGGGTTCTCTTCTTCTTCTTTTGTTCTTTTTTTGCCTCCCCCTCTTCTGGGGCCTTGTGCTCTTTTTATAGTCGTCCAGTGAATAGAGGGGTCGTCATCTTCTTTGTTTCGGCGGAGTGTATCTGGGCTGTGTTGGAGTCTTCTTTATGGCCCATTTTGATACGGTGGGTTGACTGCGCCGCCCATCTCATTGAGCTGCCGTTTCTCTTGGTCTTATCTAATATGAGGTACATAGGCTGCCATTTCTCTTGAGTCTCATGTGATATTTGACATGGTAGGTACATGGGCTGCTTATAACGCCCCGACGCGGAATATCGGAGCGAGATTACAGTTATTAAATAGTACAGAGCGAGAATTAAATAACAAACTATTGCACAATTGGAATAATATCAAATGAAAGCCAACTTCATTAATAATTCATCAAACTCCATTACATTCACTAATCAGAGCCATAACTAGGGCCCAAAGTACTTTTATTCAAATCTAAACTAATACATAATGAGTAATTTAATAAAGTTTAATGGCAAACATGAATGTTAAGTGTGTGCAAGTGTAAGAAATCAAGAGAGCATGTATGATTGTGCACATGACTTTTAAATTAATTGATTTTATGTAAATATCACTAATTACTAATTAACAAGTCGTTACTGATCATGCCAGTACTTAATTAGGGTTTAACAAGGTTTAGATGACATGTATAGCAGGGTTATAAGTGTAAATACAAGTTCTGGCCGCTCTGCTGAAATCACAACAGGGGTAGCTGTCGCCTTCAGATCGCGACGCATGGTTCGGTCGCGTTTTGCTGAACCGGTCGTCAGGGTTGAACCGAGGAAAGTCGCGACATGTCGACCCGTCGCGTTCAGAACGCGACGGTCCTCCTTGTCACGACCCCCTCTGAGATCGCGACGGATCAGACCGTAGCGACTTCCGAAGGTGGCCCGAGCCCAGAAAAGGGGATTTGCCCTTTTTCCAGGTGGGTTCCCTCCCTCCATAACATGACACAGTGCTCTTCAAAAATCGGTATAAAATCGTATGATGATCCAAAAATCATGAAACTAATTTTAAACGAAAGTAGACATTTGATCTACCACTGAGCATGATAATTAGAAAACAAATACATATAAGGCATGCTTTCACTAGGTTATTTCTCGGTAACCTAAACATGCACAGTCAAGGAACGTCGATTTAATTGGCAACGAATACAAGATAGAAATTAGGGCAAATATGGGCATTTGAAATCTGACATCAAGTAGTATTTAAGAGAATTATTTCAGGGCATGGGATCAAGTATATACTTGGGTTGAAAACAATCATGATGGTTTGGGTGCATAGAGATGACAGAGATTGGACGAATTAATAATCCATCATGGAGCCACGAAAAATAGGGAAATCATGGGGGCTTTCAAAGAGGGATGCATGGACTACCTAGGGTTAAAGTTTCACGATTTGTGCTTGAGAGATTGCCTACCCTTTTTCCGTGAGTAAGAGATCCTAGGGTTGATGACGAAGAACGAGAATCCTTCTTGGTTCCTAGCCTCCTTCCCTTGCTCTCTACGTCCAGAACTCCTCCTCTTCGTCCTCCAGAGCTCTAACAATGATCTAGGATTTGGTTGGCACGAATTGAGGGTGTATTGATGGGTTAAGAGAGTCATCTCCTTCTAAAACTCTTCATTTCCCTTAAACTCTGAATTTTCATATTTATCACCTCCTTTCCTAGCATTTATCTCCAAATTAGGATGGGAAGAGAGCCAATTTCGTGGATAAAGGGTTAGGGTAAGTATATGACTCATTTTCAGGATATATATAGCTTATTTAATATTTATCTTACCCCTTTTATTAATTACTATTATTTTTAATACGAATTTCACTTAATTAGCTCTCATCTCATGATGGACTCTTCCCATTTAGGCCAAACATTCCATGTTAGGACCATTAGTAAAACCTATTACTAGTTTAACTTAATGGGTATTAATTTAATCCCCTTTTATTTAATTATTTCTTCTTTATTCTAATTTAATTCTATATATTCATATTTATTTAATTAAATTTTTTATTTATTTAAAATTTAAAAATCAAGGTTACTACACTGCTGTTTCTCTTGAATCTTATGTGATAACAGCACCACATGCACAGGGTGCCGTTGAAGTTCATACATAGGTCTCGTATGTGATATGACGCAAGTCCTACATAGTGCCGTTGTCGTTCCCTCTTGGTTAACAAAGGTGGTACGACACTAACATGGGTGGTGCCATTCAGATCACTCTTGGCTAAATAGAGTGATACGACACCAGCCCACTCATCATATGAGCTTAAAATTATATGTCCACATCAGTTAGAGGCCTCCGATCGTCCGTACTTTTTAATGCCATCATTTGGGAGCTTTCCATGCATACGGGGGGGCCTTTCTCAGAGACTTTATCTCCCGAGACTGTCTCTAGATTGGTGCTATAAGGCCTGAGCTTACATTCTGTATGAGCCAGATTTAATGACCTATTTGCAAGATGATCATGGTCGTCTTCTAATTTGGCGGATTCTTGGGGCCTAGGCAGCGAGATCCCCGGCCCCTCTCCACAACTATTTATACATGTTAAGAATATTTTGACAATTCAAGAATATGAAGAATTATATATGTGACAATATATATATATATATATGTATATATATGCAAAATATTTTGATAAATTTAACTTTTGGACTTGAAGCTGGTTCTTCTGTAGGTCCCAGCCGCTGACTGCATGCCAAGCAAGGACGAGGGATCGCGTGCATGAAATTATTGCAAACACCCGTGCAAAAAGGGCAAACTGGTCAAACATCTGCCCCACAACAAAATACCACAAATTCTAGAGCGTGGAAGTACATGTTTTTAATTTTTACCATCCTATGAATAAAATAATTTGAACAAGGAAGGTATGGTTCCACACACACAGAATACTGCAACCAGCTGGCATCTACCCATCATTTTGCCATGGGGTTGTTAGCCTTCTTCTTCTTCTTTCTCAACCCTAAAGTCTGCCTTTGTTCTTTTGTCTAGTTAGATGAAAACTGGATAATTATGGTCATCCAGATAAGCTCTAGATTAATCCTCCTGTTTTCACCTCCATTGCACACCCAAGACCGACCTATACCAGACCCACTCCTTATGAACACATATTTTTGCCATGCTCCTCACTAGCAATATTGCCACTGTTTGTTGCCATGCTCTTGCAGTCATGATCATGGTTTAGTCAAAGCAGACTTGAAAGCATGCATGCCTTTTCCATCTTAACATGCAATAAAATCTGGATCACTAAATCTCCTATAATAAAGAAGAACTTCAATTAGGATGAGAAGTCTCATCCGTAGACTTCTCGATCGATCTCCCACACCCACTCACCTGTTCATCGGCTAGACATTAACAATGGCCACCCACAATGGTACCCTCTCTCTGTCCCTTTTCCGCAGACCCACCCCGGTTACCCCACCATAGTGCAAGTTTAATGACGGAATAAGCTTAGAAGAAGATGTGAACATATGAGTTGGATGCGAGTATGCTTTGTTTTAATTAACTAACATGGGGTCATGTAGTAGAAACTTATATAGGAACATGCTTGAATGGGAATAAAGATAGAGTTGATTTCATAATATTCCAGTAAATGATGATCGAACAAAGCCTGAGTTCTTAAAACAATGATATATAGATATATATAAGTTTCATCTTTTATGTTAGATTTTTGAGAAATATTTATTACATTTGTACTAGTATACTTATTCCACTTAAGAGGATTCTTATATGGAATCTACGAGTTGGTTGCACTGAGTCCTTTTCCTGACTAACCAATTCTTTCTATCGAAGCACCTGCGGTGGGCGTAGCTGACTAACGAGGATTTTTAATCGGCATAGTGAAAAAAGAGTAAGACAAAACAAGTGGAAAAGAAATGCTCTCAATATAAGACATATATATCGGTTTTTCTATTCAGATATCTGTCATGGCCATGACCACAGACCAGAAGTCAACAGTGCTATTACTATAGGAAATACTCAAAAAACAAGAGACAATTGGACAACCAAAGTCATATGCCGGACAGCGGGTCTGCAAGATCCCTTTGACATTTTTTATGCAGACCCCGAGCTGGAGCTATCCGGAAAAGAGAGAGCTCTTCTTGCACCAGGGAGTCAAAAGTGTCTTGCCTAACTAGATCAGCCCCCACTTGGTCAACCCTCTATAATCTATCTACTGTGTATGGAAGAATTGCACATATATAACCTTCTTATGTACATAATCATAAAAAATATAACTCTTGTATGTATATATAGTGATACACTTGACTTCAATAAGTAGAGATATGTGCAAAAATACTCCTCTAATGAGACTTCATTGATGCGGTATGTTCTCGGCAGGTCGGCTAAGATCCGAGCCAAGCCGACCACATGGAAGACAAGGTGACGACCTTCCTCAGAACGACAACTATATGCGATCGGACGAGTGTGGTCCGGCAGTTCAAATGCATTGAACACCTCGGGCCATCTTTCGAAGCTCGGCCAAGACGATCTCTCAACACGGCTATATCCGACCTGGTGCCTTTGTGCACGGCATGCCCCGAAATGGTACTCGCGAATGACGTTGAATGGCGGCCGAGCTACGCTCGACCCATCTGACCTATAGTCGTCCCAGCGGCAGTCGGTTATGGCAGTTACGGAAAGAGCGCTGTCTGACAGTTCACCTGACCACAGGATGCCCGGAAGACAGTTCACACCGACTGCGGAATGCCCAGAAGATAGTTCACCCGACTGCGGGATGCTTGGAAGACACGTCCCCCCGAAACCCCCGCGTGCGGTAATCGTGGCCATGAAGGGCGCGACTCTTGAGAGCTCGCCAGCTGGCGTCAGTTAAGCGCCATCAAAGGTAGTACAACTGTTAGTCATCCCCCCACTATATAAGAGACAGACACTCCACAAGCGCAGGTACGCTGTTCCACCCTAGGCTAGGCCATTCTGCTTGGCTAGCAACTGACTAGAGCGTCAGAATGTCTCCCCGCCGAGGCCTCTCGGCGGGTTTTGCAGATCAGGTCAGGATCTCGGAGTATGAGTCACGTCGGCCAAGCGTGTCTCAGGGAAGATTCATCGCATTGGTCGTCCCGGCTCACCCTTCGGCGAGAAGCACCTCTGTGGTCACCTCGGCTTGAGCCGACCCATGTTGAACTTACAACAACATTTGCGCTGTCTGTGGGAAACTCACTACTAAAGGTCAGTACGACTTTTCCCACACCTCGTTAGGTGAACTCAGCTAAGTTCGGGCATTGAGAAGCCCCCAAGGCATTACATATGAATGGCAAGGGGGCCGACCAGAGGTGTATAAGGTCACCCCGACAAGAATTTCCAGAAAACAGTCAAAAAGAGGAAATGACAAGTCGCTTAGAGCATCGTCTTCTTTTATTATGTAATAGCGCTTATGCGTACACTAAATCGAAAACCCATATTGTGCAATAAAAGACCTCAGGTGTGAGGCCGTCATTATGGTCGGCAGGTCGGATGCGCTTGGAACCTGCTTTAATTGTTTTGATTTATCAGTAAAGAGTTGAGTTTCCTCTGAACATGCATGATATGACGGATCGAAAAGTCGAATCTCGGTTGATTACATTGCGGCATTGTGGTTTGTTATCCCGAGGGCACTCTGCTGAGCAGGAGAGATGGCGTGGTCGCTTCGGCACACCCAATTGACCTGGACATCGTAGTTCGCTGGACGAGGTAGCTTCAGCACTCTCCTGGAACTGAGAGACGACGTCCGACGTGGACTGATGGCGTGGTCGCTTCGGCACACCCAATTGACGTGGACGTCGTAGTTCGCTAGACGAGGTCGCTTCGGGACTCTCCTGGAATTGAGAGACGACGTCCGACGTGGACTGATGGCGTGGTCACTTTAGCACACCCAATTGACGTGGACGTTGTAGTTCGCTAGACGAGGTCGCTTCGACACTCTCTTGGAACTGAGAGACGACGTCCGACGTGGACTGATGGCGTGGTCGCTTCGGCACACCCGATGGTCGTGACGTCGTAGTTCGCTGGACGAGGTCGCTTCAGCACTCTCTTGGAACTGAGAGATGACGTCCGACGTGGGCTGATGGCATGGTCACTTCGGCACACGCAATGGTCGTGGACATCGTAGTTCACTGGACGAGGTCGCTTCAGCACTCCTGGAACTGAGAGACGACGTCTGACATGGGCTGATGGCGTGGTCGCTTCGGCACACGCAATGGTCGTGGACGTCGTAGTTCGCTGGACGAGGTTGCTTCGGCACTCTCCTGAAACTGAGAGACGACGTCCGACGTGGGCTGATGGGGTGGTCACTTCGGCACACGCAATGGTCATGGACGTCGTAGTTTGATGGACGAGGTCGCTTTGGCACTCTCCTGGAACTGAGAGACGACGTCCGACGTGGGCTGATGGCGTGGTCGCTTCGGCACACGCAATGGTCGTGGACGTCGTAGTTCGCTGGACGAGGTCGCTTCGGCACTCCTGGAACTGAGAGATGACGTCCGAGGTGGGCTGATGGCGTGGTCGCTTCGGCACATGCAATGGTCGTGGATCTCGTAGTTCACTGGACGAGGTTGCTTTGGCACTCTCCTGGAATTGAGAGACGACGTCCGACATGGGCTGATGGCATGGTCGCTTCGGCACACGCAATGGTCGTGGACGTCGTAGTTCGCTGGACGAGGTCGCTTCAGCACTCTCCTGGAACTGAGAGACGACGTCCGACGTGGACTGATGGCGTGGTCACTTCGGCACACCCAATTAACGTGGATGTCGTAGTTCGCTGGACGAGGTCGCTTCGGCACTCTCCTGGAACTGAGAGACGACGTCCGACGTGGACTGATGGCGTGGTCGCTTCGGCACAGGCGTCGTAGTTCGCTGGACGAGGTCGCTTCGGCACTCTCCTGGAATTGAGAGACGACGTTCGACGTGGACTGATGGCGTGGTCGCTTCGGCACACCCGATGGTCGTGGACGTCGTAGTTCGCTGGACGAGGTCACTTCGGCATTCTCCTGGAACTGAGAGACGACGTCCGACGTGGGCTGATGGCGTGGTCGCTTCGGCACACGCAATGGTCGTGGACGTCGTAGTTCGCTGGACGAGGTCACTTCGGCACTCCTGGAATTGAGAGACGACGTCCGACGTGGGCTGATGGCGTGGTCGCTTTGACACACGCAATGGTCGTGGACGTCGTAGTTCGCTGGACAAAGTCGCTTCCGCACTCTCCTGGAACTGAGAGACGACGTCCGATGTGGGCTGATGGCGTGGTCACTTCGGCACACTCAGTGGGCTGATGGCGTGGTCGCTTCGGTACTCCTGGAACTGAGAGATGACGTCCGACGTGGGCTGATGGCGTGGTCGCTTCGGCACACACAATGGTCATGGACGTCGTAGTTCGCTAGACGAGGTCGCTTCGGCACTCCTGGAACTGAGAGACGACGTCCGACGTGGGCTGATGGCATGGTCGCTTCGGCACACGTAATGGTCGTGGATGTCGTAGTTCACTGGACGAGGTTGCTTCGCTCCTGGAACTGAGAGTCGCTTCGGCACTCTCCTAAAACTGAGAGACGACGTCCGACGTGGGCTGATGGCATGGTCGCTTCGGCACACGCCATGGTCGTGGACGTCGTAGTTCGCTGGACGAGGTCGCTTTGGCACTCCTGGAACTGAGAGTCGACGTCCGATGTGGGCTGATAGCGTGGTCGCTTTGGCACACACAATGGTCGTGGACGTCATAGTTCGTTGGACGAGGTCGCTTCGTCACTCTCCTGGAACTGAGAGACGACGTCCGACGTGGGCTGATGGCGTGGTCGCTTCGGCACATGCAATGGTCATGGACGTCGTAGTTCGTTAGACGAGGTCGCTTTGACACTCTCCTGGAACTGAGAGACGACGCCCGACGTGGACTGATGGCGTGGTCGCTTCGGCACACCTCGAGTTGACTTGGTTTTGTGGTCATAGAGGTCCGCACCGACCTCGAGATCATTGACTTGGTTTTATGGTCATAGAGGTCCGCGCCGACCTCGAGAATTGACTCGGTTTTGGTGCCATAGAGGTCTGGGCCGACCTCGAGAATTGACGTGGTAAGAGGTTCGAGCCAACCTTGAGAATTGACTTGGTTTTGTGATCATAGAGGTTTGCGCTGACTTCGAGAATTGACGTGGTCATAGAGGTCCGAGCCGACCTCGAGAATTGATCGTACAAATTATACAGGTCGGAGCCGACCTCAATAAGTGACTTGAAGAGGTCAGCAAGATTCCAATTCGAGAAGACCGGTTTAGATTCTAACAAGGCGCGAATGGATTGGCCGCTGAGCGATGCCTCGGATCCAATCGGTGCGAGAAGCGAAAAGCGAATCATGGCTTGCGGGAGTCGAGGAGGTGACATGGCGGATGGAGTCCGCACGACAGTCGAGGAGATCTGGCAATACGATGCGGAACAGACTGAATAGACGGCTTGACGGCGTGGCAGGTAGCAGGCCGACACTGCACAGCGTGACAATGTAATGTTGAGATGGCCACGTGGGTTGGCACAATGACGAGGCGAGGACGCGTATTCTTCAACAGCTCCACCTCGGCCTACGATTTGCAGTCCGACGCGAACCTGAGGGGCCAATGATGCGGTATGTTCTCGGCAGGTCAGCTAAGATCCGAGCCAAGCTGACCACACGGAAGACAAGGCGACGACCTTTCTCAGAATGACAGCTATATGCGATCGACGAGTATGGTCCGGCGGTTCAAATGCATTGAACACCTCGGGCCATCTTTCGAAGCTCCGCCAAGATGATCTCTCAGCACGGCTATATCCGACCTGGTGCCTTTGTGCACGACATGCCCCGAAGTGGTACTCGCGAATGACGTTGAATGGCGGCCGAGCTACGCTCGACCCATCCGACCTATAGTCGTCCCAGTGGCAGTCAGTTATAGCAGTTACGGCAAGAGCGCTGTCTGACAGTTCACCCGACCGTGGGATGCCCGGAAGACAGTTCACACCGACTGCGGAATGCCCGGAAGACAGTTCACCTGACTGTGGGATGCTCGGAAGACACATCCCTCGAAACCCACGCGTGCGGTAATCGTGGCCATGAAGAGCGCGACCCTTGAGAGCTCACCAGCTGGCGTCGGTTAAGCGCCATCAAAGGCAGTACAACTGTCAGTCATCCCCCCACTATATAAGAGGCAGACACTCCACAAGGGCAAGTACGCTATTCCACTCTAGGCTAGGCCATTTTGCTTGGCTAGCAACTGACTAGACCGTCGGAGTGTCTTCCCGCCGAGGCCTCTCGGCGGGTTTTACAGGTCAGGTCGAGATCTCGGAGCATACGTCACGTCGGCCAAGCGCGTCTCAGAGAAGATTCATCGCATTGGTCGTCCCAGCTCACCCTTTGGCGAGAAGCACCTCCGTGGTCACCTCGGCTTGAGTCGACCCATGTTGAACTTACAGCAACAATCATCATTAGAGTCAGATATTGAAATTAACTTGAGTTAAATTGTATTTACAGTTAAAAAATATTCCTAATCCAAGGATAAAATAACTTTTTTATACAATATGAAAATACAAATAACATATTCCTTAAGAAGTAGTGCAAATTATCACTCCTTAATGCGCCATCATGTGTTAATTAGTTTATGGAAGATATAACATCAAGGGTACTTTTACATTGACATTTCTATATAAGACTACAAAAATAAAATAAAATAATGTCAATATATATAGATATATAAGAATAACATTTGCATAATTATGCATGTAACAGGGTTGTTTTGAG
Organism: Colocasia esculenta; assembly: GCA_014218235.1. NCBI lineage: Eukaryota > Viridiplantae > Streptophyta > Magnoliopsida > Alismatales > Araceae > Colocasia > Colocasia esculenta. The sequence goes on along the minus strand of CM024762.1, from coordinate 141,106,022 downwards.
ATTATATAAGAATAGCATTTGCTTTGCATAATTATGTTTGTAATAGGGTTATTTTGAGATAGGTATCTATCTCTCTCTCACATGCACACACACATCGAACTCATCCACATGCAAACCTTTTGACCCTTTATATCATGTTCTTTCCTCCGTACAGCAGACAATAATGGATTGTGGGGGGGGAGGGAGGCGTGGAAGGAAGAAGAAGGGAAGAAGCTGAAGCAAAAGGTCAACTCTCACGGGATCTATGCAGAGATGGAGCAATTAGCAAACAACCAGCTAGCTGCCAAGCCCGAGTCCCCACCGGCCGGTGCAGTGGAGCTGGACTGGGTGCTGTCCCTGCCCTGTCGTCTACTTCCAATGGCCATGAACATTTAAAACCCACGAGGGTATCCACCACCGCTTGTGTCCCTTTCTTCTTTTGGCCACAACACAGATAACCTTTCCCTGAACCCACGAAATGTCTGTTCTAACCACAGATAGATGTGTGAACGATCGAGATAAAGATTGAAGATTTCTGGGGGCTGCAAAAGTTGCTCCCGGAGGGTAGATGCATGCATGGACATAGGAGGTGAAAAGTGTTTGTTTCTGGGCACTGTGTTCTTGCCTCTCTGCTCTTGCATTTGTGATGGATCCCATGGAAGGGGAGGTCGGGGAGGACAAACGCCTAACCCTTTTCTCTTTTTTGATGGGCAAAGAGTAGCTGCTGGTCTGTCTGTTATCGGCCGGTTTTGATGTATGTTCACATATGTTGAGATATGTGAACGAACTAGTTAAAGGGTTTCCAGTAAATTTTAGTTTTAAGAAATACATAGTGCACACCTTGCAGTGTACTAAGTATGTGTGTCATTTGTCATTCGGATTTCCTTCATTCTATTTTTTCAAATTTTAAAGACAAATGACACATCTCTAGTGAGTATGCCTAAGTTAGTGCACACCATCAATCTGCACTAAATATTTCTCATTTTTGTAAGTTAAAGTTACTGTTGGCCAATCGGAAGAGTACTCTTGTATTGGAAAAGGTAAAAATATTTTTCTATTGATCTACTTAAGATGAATCAGTGTATCATATCATGTTATTTTATGAGCTCAGTCCAAATATTCATGAGCACAAATCAAACTTTTATGATGAGCCTAGTTTAAAATTTTATGAGTCTATTTATAATTAAAATATAAGTGTACTGTTATACTAGATATTTTTCTTATTAGTAAGAGGGAATACCTCTTTGATGGAGTCCATCAAATCGAATTAATAGAATTTGTGCTGAATATGATAGTGATCATGCATCTTGATCACCCACCCTAATTTGATAAAACTTAAAGAGTCAAGAATATTTGATAGTGTTATTCTTAAACAAGACAGCGCTCCATATATATGGTTTTTTATAACTTTTCAACAGAAAAAAATGTTTTCTCCTCAGAAAATATAATTTAAAAAATAAGATCATATATACAACGAAGGTATAACGAATGTAATTATCCAGTTCAATCAGGTCTGTTCTCATCAAATGATTTCTTTTTTTATTGAACATCAAAATAATGTTGTCCTCTAATTAACCAGACATTCTGATAAACATAGCCGTAAGATAAGATCTGGACTTTCGAATACGTCGCTGCATGAATTGTCCTTGCACCGGCCGCACATTTTCTGGATCGATCCAGCTGACGTCAGAGATGATCCAACTCATGCGTCATATTTCTTCAATTACCTTAATCTCATCACATTGTATCATTTCAACGATTTTAATGTAAAAAGTGCCTATTTTAAAACTAGGATCCGATCATGATGCAGATATCATGATAATAGCTACTCATCTGATGCAAATACGACGATCCCATAACTCCTTTTATTTATGGGAAAAATCGACTAAAATATTAATCAGACGGTAGAAAAATAGTGACTCGCTTGCCCAATCTCATAATATATTATTGGATGACCTAATTACCAAATAATCAATACAAAAAGGAATTAGAAGCCAATTGCCAGTCCAGCGACTCAAAGAAGACATCTTTAAACGAGAGGTCACAAGTTCTACCGGTATGAATAACAATAAGAGCAATATTGGTAGTGTGTAACAAAATATGGTTTGCTAAATCACTATATGAATGGCATGTACATGAGAATAATAAGACATGAAGATAACATATTAAATATTTTATCTTACAATTGCCATCTTATGTTTTAATTCATACATCTATATAAATCAATTATACAAAAATTAAGCAAATTATGTTAGTGTTGGGTATGACTCCAATATTAAAGTATCTACCTTCGATATACCATTCACCCACGTAAAAAAAAACAATGTTCAAATTAGAAAAAAAACACCAAGTAATTCGAACCTTCTCTCTTTTTTTTGACAGAGTAATTAGAACCTTCTAATTCCTGCAAGTCCACGTTCATGTAATGGAGTTGTACCTTACCCTTTTGTTCATAAAAGGTTAAAGGGAGTAAAGAGGGAGGAGGGAGGCCTGGTGTGAAAAGTCCCCGGTTGGCAAAAAAGTTGGCCGGGGGGGAGCGAGAGTTCCCACACAGTAGCGACCGGTGAGAGAGCTCCCCGGGACCGTTGCCCGCCATTAATGCCCTCCACCACCGCCTCCCGTCTCTTTCCCACCTTCCCCACCCTCCCCAGCCCCCAACCACCAGTACACGAGAGACAGAAGAGGGACCGCGGCGCAGCAAGGTCTTACCTTGGCGGAGGTCTAAAAGAAGGGGCAGAGCTGGTGAGAACGGGGGAAGAAAGCCGTGGCTGGTTCCGTAGTGTCCTTCTCCAGTTCTCCCCTTTTCTTCCCCCTTCCTCTACATCCATTCATCCCCCAGCTCCCCGACCAATCAGTACCCACCAGTCGCCACCCGATTCGGCGGTGCTCCATCACCCCGCTGCCGCGCGAGATCGATACAAGGGTCGGCGACGCCCCCCCATCCCCCCCCCCCCCCCCCCCCCCGCCGTCCTGATGTCTGCATCTTCCATTAAATGATCTGCTGGGGGGTGTTCTCCTGCTGGCCGGCTATCTATCTTGCTAGGCGAGGTCGGCATCAGATATTGGTTTCTTGGGGTGGAGAAAGGAACGTTTTTTAGCCAAATCCGGTGGTTTCCCTGGGAGTCCTCTCCCCGGTTCCTGCTGCGTTCCCTGCAACTGGGAGAGTCCTCGGGGGGTGAAGAAGGCCCGGCGGCTTCATCTTAAGGGAGGACGAGCTCCGCCAAGCCTTTTCCGTCAGCTGTCTGGGGGATTCTTCACATGGGTAACTGCTTTGCTGCGAGGATCAAGGCGGAGAGCCCGCTGCACGGCAGCCCAGCTTCAGGTGAGGATCCATCTTCCAAGAGCTGCTGGGTCCTAAGGTTTCACTCTTTCTCTTCATGGATGGGACGGTTTCCTGCTTTTGGGTGCGCAGGAGAGAATTCTAAGCGTGTCAGCGGTGATGCAAACGATCCGAGCTGCTCCGGTGGCGGGGTCTCTGCTCTCTCTGTTCCTCCCACCCCTCGGAGTGAGGGTGAGATCCTCCAATCCACAAATCTGAAGAGTTTCACCTTCAACGATCTCAAGAACGCGACCAGAAACTTCCGACCCGACAGTGTGCTGGGGGAAGGCGGGTTCGGCTCCGTCTTCAAGGGGTGGATAGATGAGCATATGCTCACTGCGGCCAAGCCCGGGACCGGCCTGGTCATCGCTGTGAAGAGGCTCAACCAGGAAGGGTTCCAAGGTCACAAGGAGTGGTTGGTGAGTGTTCTTGGTGCTTTTTAACCCACAACGTGCTCCACCTTTCTACTAATCAGATACTTTCAGTTTCAGTAAATGGCTCTGTTGGGTAAGGGTAGAAGCAACTGGTACTGTTCCTTGTTTCCAGTGGCTGTGCACCTCTTGCTTTCTGCAGAACAAAAGTGGTCTGTTTTCCTAGTTTATTCTGACATGAAGAAACCTTAAATCCACAGGCTGAAGTAAACTACCTCGGTCAGTTTCACCATCCAAACCTCGTGAAGTTGATTGGGTACTGCATAGAAGATGAGCAGAGGCTGCTGGTGTATGAGTTCATGCCGCGTGGGAGCTTGGAGAACCATCTTTTCAGGAGTATGTCTTCTCTGCTACTCGGTGTCATCTGCCCTTGGTTTCGCTGAGTTCTTGAACGCCTGTCTTCAGGGGAAAACGCCTGAATGTAGTGTATGAATGTGATTAGTTTCTTCTGAATGGATCTCTGAACTCCGCCATCATTGTTGCAGGAGCTTCATACTTCCAACCGCTCTCTTGGAATCTCAGAATGAAGGTTGCTCTTGGTGCTGCAAAGGGCCTGGCCTTTCTGCACAGTGCAAAAGTCATATATCGGGACTTTAAGACTTCAAATGTTCTTCTTGATTCAGTAAGCAGAAACCCATCTTGGTTTTATGGATATGATCATCTTCTATTTCACTCTTTGTTGGTGTTGGGATTTGTTTTTTTTTTTTGTGGGCCTGTGCCTCACAAATGTTCTTCTCTGAACGTTTTCTGCACAGACCTATAATGCTAAGCTCTCTGACTTTGGCTTGGCAAAAGATGGACCAATCGGTGATAAAAGCCATGTGTCGACCAGAGTCATGGGGACTTATGGATATGCTGCGCCTGAGTATCTTGCGACAGGTTAGTTCACGTCTCTGTCTTCATGTATTCAACTTTTCTTTTTCCAATACATGTATCTATATTCTATATTATCGAGATGGCTCATGTTGGTCGTTCATCTCTGGATGGGAAGATGTCATCTTTTCTATTAAAAATATGAGATTTATAATATATGTGGTCAAAAGGTTGATACAGAATATTAGGTGAAACATCATCTTAAATAAAATATTATTATTATTAATATGAGGTTTAGACTCTGAGAGAGGCAGATATATTCTGATGATTATTGAGATCCTTTTATCATGCCGGAGGTAACTTTCTAAAGTGCCAAACAAGTGACTTCTTCAGCTTGGGGATTATAAAACTTTGGTGGACTTGTCCAAGTGCTTAGGGCTCTCATACCTTTTTCAGCTGGTGGGAGATCCCATTTCTGTACCAGGCATGTACAGATCTTTGTCATATGTCTTCAAGTGGCAGCAGGCATGAAATTCCTGCTAATATCTTAGTTGCTGTCCGTTTCCGGATCATGGATATAATAACCATAGGATTGAGAATTGGTTAAACATGCATGGTTCCACTGGTCTCCATGTCGTATGATTTACAAAACTCTTGGATCCCTCAGCAATGTTCCATCAATTCTGTCTGAGCTCCATTTGGGTCCTGAATATACACGACCTCGTTTGCATTTGCATTCATATGCGCATGAACTGTGGAATTAAGTAAGAGCTTTTGATAACTACTGCCTAGTAACTGAGAGCTTGAATCACAGTACAATAATCCAGTTGTCAATCTACTAACATGATGAGTTCTGGTCAACTTAAATTACCAGCATTTGATGCTTGCACTCAGTTCTAACCATTACTCGGATGATCTGAAGGTCACTTGACTGCCAGAAGCGATGTGTATAGCTTCGGGGTCGTTCTTCTAGAGCTGCTTTCGGGGCGCAGAGCTGTGGACAAGAGCAGGCCTTCTGGGGAACACATTCTGGTGGATTGGGCAAGGCCCTACCTCACCAACAAGCGCAGAATCTTTCGCTTGCTGGACACCCGCCTGGAGGGCCAGTACTCCATGGCAAGCGCTCAGAAGGTCGGCGCTCTGGCACTCCGGTGCCTGTCAACGGAAGCCAAGTTCAGGCCAACCATGGCAGAAATAGTAACAGTGTTGGAAGATCTCCAAGATGCTAAGGATGCAGTTAGGAGTTCTCGTGCTGCTGAGCAGAACAAGTCAAGAAGGAGAGCTCCCCGGGAGGTGGGGAGTGGGAAGGCGGCCTATCCTAGGCCTTCTGCTTCCTCTCGTCACTCGTAGACTGAAGTATATATATATGTGTGCAGACTTAGCTGCACTTTTGACAACTTGTGGTTTCCGGGGAGGGACGGGAAGGGGCGTGCAGGAACTGGGTTTCTTTCCTGCATAGCTTCCCTGTACCGAGCATTGTGCCCCATTTGCTGTACAGTCGGGCATTTTGAAATGCTTGTGTTGGTGATGGCTTCACCAGGGATACCAGCATTGTGTTTGGGGGGCTTGGTGTGAGGAAAAAAAAATGTATGCAACAACTTAAGCTTGTTAGTCATTGCACATGCCCCCAAAATTTTCCCATTTCCAGGACTGTGTAGAACTATTTGAAGCAACCTAAATCAAGTGATTGGCGATTGTTTTATAGCTAGCTAGATATATAGTGTGGTAGAGATCAGATTGAGTAGCTGAGATGGGTCACAACTACGTCACTAACACTGCTAGTAGCTGAGATGGTTCACATCTACGTCACCAACACTGCTAACTGTGGGCTAAAGTTTGACGACATGCTACTAATTTAGCATACTGCAGAAAACTCGGATGAGCCAAGAATCCTGAGCATGACACATTGAGTGGAAGTTAAATGATACGACTATCATATCACCTTAGAGGATCCGGCACGGGCACATCAATCATCCGATGGTTACATCCAACTCCCTGCAACTAGCGACTCATGATCCGTGGATTGGAGATTCGGGGGACCGTACAAAAGGGTTCCTCTGATCATATTGTAGGTGGGTAAAACTTTGCCAATATTTGTCGCAGAACGAGGTCATTATCTTCAAAACATTCTTCTCTCTCTCCCCTCTTTCAAGGCGCCACCTTTTCTATGCAAGTTAAAGAATGACTCGACTTTCAGATAAGCTTAATCGATCAAATTTACGACTCAAATTTGCACACAAGTGGGCACTACAAGAAATCAAGGATCGTATATATCATGGGTCATCCATTTGGATGTATCATAATATATATATATATATATATAGTTTAAGGCCCACATAGACTTAATTTTGCCCACATATTTGTCGTCTCCGGCAGGTGGGGCGGCGGGGAGGTGTTCATACCTCGTGGTTTTAGGTGGGGAAGCCAGCCCAGCTGGTAGCATCCGCCATTTTTTTAGCCAATTAACCGGCCAGGGCTGACTTCCTTGGCCTGGCCGTTCACACCTGCACATCTGCATGCATGGCCAAATAACTCGTTCTCGATCGTCTCGCGCCAGCCTCTGACATATGACAGAGATGATCTCTTTGTTCTTCCACGGCACCCAAACAGCTCCTGTGGGAGGGAGATCCCCTGCATGCGCCATGGCGCAGTCCCCCTCTCCAACCGATGAGAAGCCAGCATGGGACTGTGGGGACTTGCTACTGGTTAGCTAGGTTTTAGTACTGTTTGCTGCCGTGTACGTCTTCTGTGGGTGTTTCAAATCAAGGTCAGGTTTGGTGCAGACTTTTTAATTAAAATTATTATTATTATTCTATTTTTTTAATCTTGATCTAGTTGTTTTAACGGGGCTGACACATATGTGCCCTGAAAGTCATCCGTTTGTGTTTGACCTTTTCATGGTTCCTGCTAAGGTTTTCAAGTTAAAGACTTCTCAGTTTGAGGCAGGAATGGAGTTGTTGCTTTGTTAACTGCAAGGTTTTTGCTTCTGTAGTAGCTCCCATTTTACTATCCAAAATGGATGTCAACTAAGAACTTTGCCCTACATGACTTGAACACCTTTTGCCCTGAACATGGAGAAATTAAGGTTCCATTGCTTTCGGCCATGACTTTGAGGCCTATTTGCTTCCCACCTGTTAGAACGGTTGGGCTGACGTCAGCTGAACATGGTTAACGTCCCGGCCGCTTAGTTCAGCTAATAAAGACCTAGGGTGTTTTTTGGGCAGGTCTTCCGACAACCACAGGTGAGTTTGGCCCAACAAGGTTTTGGGCCTTCACTCGCCAATTCCCAAGCTGGTGAAGGCAAAGCCATGTATACGACGACCTCCTTCTTATGTCTTCTATTCGTCAGAGGGCAATGCGTCCATGAATTGCATGTTCTTTGTCATCCTACGTTTTTCGTATGTACACTCTTTTTCTACAGCAAATTATCGGAGTTAGCAAATTTAAGTTTAGATTTGGCTTTAACTCTCTGAATTCATGATCTAATATTAGTTGAGATGAGAGTAACAAATAAGGTGGCAAAAGGTTATGGCACAAATAAAATCTGATCTCAAATCTTGTCGCCACTCGAATAAAAAATTTCAATTTAATTGTCATCAACGACAGTTCTCAAGAGTTTGCCCTAATTTTTTGCCAGCAAAACTGTAAAAGGTGGTGACTGCAGGTTGGTGCTAGCTTGATGGATATCAGTTCCTGTGATTATGCCAAGAGAAATACTAACTTGTTACCAGTCCGATAATAAATTTCACTTGAATTGTTTGTCAAATAATCCTATTAACTAAAGTTCCTATCAGATCTTTCTTTCTTTCTTTTTTTCAGCTAATAAAATTACTTGACAAATAATTTAAATGAGATTTATTACCAAATCTGACTGATAACAAACATTGCTCTTACGCCAATAGCAAGGTCAGACGAACCAGCCTCAAAGAGGAGAGAAAAAGGCACGTGTCGCCGTGGGATTTGGTCTTCAGTTCTTCCTATTTGGGCCTTGATCAGGAGTGTACCTAGCCACCTCCCTACGACAGAGCACAGTGTAGCCATTTTGATCCAGCGAACCTCCGGCCCCATGATTTGGATGACATGGTTTTACGACCATAGTTCTCAAGGGGAAATATGCAAAAAAGTATATATATTTTTTCAAAAAAACAAATACTTCCTTTTAAAATTACAAAGGAAAAATGATTTGACACAAATCATTTTAAAATTTATGTGAGGTAAATAATGTTAATTATCAAATATATGTGTTATAAAATGATGTCATTAAATTATTTTTTAAATAAATATTTATTATTCAAACAAGAACCTTAAATTGCTTCTGGGGACACGTGAACGCCGAAAGCGCCATATTTGTCCGCAACCGGTGCATCATCTCCACCCCGCTCTTCCTTCTTCCTCGTCTCCCGCCGCTTTCTCCTCTCTCCCCCTCGACATATAAAGAAAATTTCATGCAGAGGTGGCAAAAATCGTGGAACGGGAAGAGCTAGCGCAGCCTCAGTGTTCAGAGGAATGGGAGGGCGCAATGAATGGAGAGCCGGTGATGGAGGAAGGTCCGTTTGAATGGTGGTTGCATTCTCTTCTATCTCTCTCTCTCTTTCCTAGCATTTTGGCCCCTGCAGGAAGCACCTATATATAAAGGCAGATGCGAGGAGGTGGGTGGAAACAGAGCAAAGCGTTCTTCTATCTGTATCACAAGATCCATCACAATAAGCCAAAGGCCGCAGTGGAAGGAGCAGGAGAGATGAGGACGGCGGCGCTGCTCGCGCTGGTGGCCCTCCTCGGCCTCACGGCGGTGCAAGGGGAGGACCCATACATCTTCTTCGACTGGAAGGTCACCTACGGCACCATGTCCCCACTGGGCAAACCCCAGAGGATCATTCTCATCAACGGCGAGTTCCCCGGCCCCAACATCAATTCTACCACCAATAACAACGTCGTCGTCAACGTCTTCAACAATCTCGACGAGCCCTTCCTCCTCTCATGGTGGGTCAATTTAGTTTTCTCTCTGTTGATCTTATACCTATCTAGCTGCTATATATGTCTGTCTTAAATTCGTCTCTGGTGTTTTCGATCTTAATTTGTGCTTCATGACGAAGGGTTTGATCAATCGTCGTCCATACAGGAATGGCATCCAGCATAGGAAGAACTCGTGGCAGGACGGGATGCTGGGGACCAACTGCCCCATCCCCCCCGGCAAGAACTTCACTTACCACTTCCAGGTGAAGGATCAGATCGGGAGCTACTACTACTTCCCCTCCACCGCCATGCATAAGGCCGCCGGGGGCTTCGGCGGCCTCCGCGTCAACAGCCGCCTCCTCATCCCAGTGCCCTTCGATCCCCCGGCCGACGACTTCACCGTCCTCATCGGCGACTGGTACTCCAAGGACCACAAGGAGCTGAGGACCCAGCTGGAGAATGGCCAGACCCTCGCCCGACCCAACGGCGTCCTCATTAACGGCAAGAAGGACGACCCTAAGCCTCTCTTCACCATGGAGGCAGGCAAGATCTACCGCTACCGGATCTGCAACGTGGGCATGAAGACCTCCCTCAACTTCCGCATCCAGGGACACGACATGAAGCTTGTGGAGATGGACGGCTCCCACACCGTGCAGAACGTGTACGAATCCCTGGACGTGCACGCCGGCCAGTGCTACTCCGTCCTCGTCACCGCTAACCAGAAGCCCCGCGGCTACTACATGGTGGCCTCCACCCGCTTCATAAAGAACCCGATAACCACCACAGCCGTTGTCGGCTACGCCGGCTCCTCGGAAGACCCCTCCCCGGACCTCCCCGAGGCGCCCCTCGGCTGGGCCTGGTCCCTCAACCAGTGGCGGACCTTCCGGTGGAACCTCACGGCCAGCGCCGCCCGCCCCAACCCCCAGGGGTCGTACCACTACGGCAGCATCAACATCACCCGCACCATCAGGCTCGCCAACAAGGCCGGCAGCGTTAACGGGAAGCTCCGCTACGGCATCAACGGCGTCTCGTTCCAGGACACGCCGACCCCGCTCAAGCTCGCCGAGTACTTCGGTGTGGGCGACAAGGTGTTCAAGTACGATACCATTGAGGACAGCCCACCGGAAAAGATCGAGTCCATCAGCAAGATTGAGCCCATCGTGCTCAAGGCCACTTACCGCGACTTCGTCGAGATCATCCTGGAGAACCGGGAGAAGAGCATCCAGTCGTACCATCTGGATGGCTACTCCTTCTTCCCCGTCGGGTAACATTTCAACACCACCCTTAGCATCTGATTTCTGCCTCTCGCCCATTTATAGATCTGATACCCTCCAAAACAAAAACTATATGTGTGAGCCATACGTGCCACACCACATATTATCAGACTTCTAAGAATTAGGGCTTTGCATGCATGGATGCAGCATGGGAGGTGGGAAATGGACGCCGGAAAGGAGGGCTGGCTACAACTTGGTCGACGCCGTGAGCCGGCACACGATCCAGGTGTACCCGGGGGCGTGGTCGGCCATCCTGCTTACCTTCGACAACGCCGGCATGTGGAACCTGCGATCCGAGATGTGGGAGAGGCACTACCTGGGCCAGCAGGTCTACTTCAGCGTCGTCTCTCCGGCCCGCTCCCTCCGCGACGAGAAAGACGCTCCCCTCAATTTGCTGGTCTGTGGCGCCGTCGAAGGCCTCCCCCTGCCTCCTCCCTACGTCTAGATGCATCACACACTCCTTCCTCTTCGATGTTCTCAGCTGCTCTGGGAGGAAACAAACACAGAGCTCTTAGTTAGAACGTTGAAGAGGAGGAAGATGGGGAGGGAGCACTGTGCAACACCATGTTTTGGGAGAAAACATGATGGGAAGAAATTGAGACAAATAGTGTTGAAATAAGGCGGCATTTTAAATTGGGTAGAATTCCCCCTCCCCCCCCCCCCCCCCCCATCTCTCTCTCGTGTTTGGTTGTCCAGCTAGCTGCACCCGCTGCACTGCCATTTTCCGTGGCATTTTTAACTCTATTTTCATTAATGTTCAACTATATGGATGAGGAGAGCCTGTTGTGCCCCCTCAATGAGCATGTTACCATCTATTCCAAGTTCTGATGGTTCTACGTATTAATCTTTTTTTTTGTACGTAGAAAGTTACATGATAAAAAATTTTGCATTGTGAGGCTAATTATATTGTTATGATCATTCATCTTTGAGAAATAGTTTTGCAACACCATTTGATAACACATTAAAATAACATAACTATTAAAACTGTGTCACACATCAGTAATTGAAATAAAAAAGTTAAGAACACCTCATAAATGATGAGGTTGTGGTACATTTTGATTGTTGTGTTATTTTAATGTGTTATCAAATGGTGTTACTAAACTATTTTTCTTAATCTTTTTCATTCATCATGTAACGGCCCCGACATCCGGACCTCCGGCTCCCGCCAAGAATCCGACCGCCGACACCGCCGCCCACGGATTCGAAGATCCAGAAAGGCTAACGGACCAGTCTAACAAGATATGTTACAGAATTAAATGACGACAATAAGTACTAAAAATGTACTAACAAGTGAAGGAAAAGTATCCAACACAAAGTACGAGTCTAGTATAGTCCCAAAGTAACAAAGCACAAGTACTAGAATAGAGGATAACAGATCCTTTAGGGGCATATCCCGAGGGTGACGGGACAAGTACGAAGGGAACACTGCTCAACGAGGGCGTTGTCTACTATGAGCCAGTCTCCTCTGCCTGCCACAGAAGGTGTAACATCCCCCTCTTGTGGGCCTCTTGTGGGTCAACCACCTTCTGCTGAAGGTCGCGACGCATAGGGCCGTCGCCTTCTCAAGGCGACAAGGAGGCTGTCGCATTCTGGTTGTGAACGTGATAGGCTTGTTGTCGCGTTCATCCCTCTGACCACAGCATGCAGTTTTGTCATCTTGCTGTCGGGGCAGTTGGGACAAGTGTCAACCCCTGACAACGTGAAGGCGACATGTCAGGCGTCGCGTTCAGGTTGTCAGGTCTACGAGCTTGACACGTGGCGTTCCCGTTGGTCAGGTTGACGAGGTCTTTGGGATCGCGAGAGGTTGGCCGTCGCGTTCAGTAAGTGAATGCTCAACTCTGAGGCTTAAAACTGCACAGGCCGTAGAACAGCCTCCTTCTTCCCCCATTTCGGCTGATTCTCTTCTCCTCTGATCCCTATGCTGCCAGTTGCTCCGTGGAGAGCTTGGGGGAGAGTTTAGGTGGCTTGTGAGGTGTGTGGGTTGCTCTTGTGTTTGGGTTGGGGTTTCCTTCTCGGTGTGGTGCTCTCCTCCGACTGTGGCGTTCTTCCCTCGTGTTGATCTTCTCCATCGGCTTGTAGGAGGATGACCCTTGCTCGTGGACAAAGTCTTCGTGGAGCTTGGAGCGAGGAGGAGGTGGCCATGCATACGAGAAGACCCCAACGAGTTGGCTCTTCTTTTTGAGGTAGGGACTTCTTACCTTCCCCCTAGTTCTATCATGCTAGGGTCCAATCCCCCTTCTCCAAGCCCTAAGATATCATGCTAGGGTGTGCATGTGTGTGTTTGTGGTTCCTATGGAATGCATATTTGACTTGGTTGTGATTGGAATGGGGGTGGGGTTTGTGTGATCATCCATGCTTGCATGTGAGTTTCTTGAGTGTGGATCCTTCTCTTTGGCATGCATGGGTGTTTACAAGGGTGGTTTGAGCTTATTTGATCCATTTTCATTGTCTTACATGCTCCCCTCCCCTTGTACTCCTCGGATTTGTGGTGATTGGTATAGAAGGGATGCTCTTGGGTGTACAAGTCTGTGGTCGCGACACGTTTGGTGTCGCGACCCAGATCGTGATAACCCGATACGTCACCTTATGGTATGGGAAAGTGACTCCCACCCTGTTGCGTTCTGGTCGCGACAGGGTGGTTGTCGCCTTCTTACCATTTTTCACCGTATGTTGTGGGAGGTCTCAAGTGGTCACCTGGATCTCTATCTGTGGTCGCGACTGGATCGCGACAGTCTCCCTGTCGCCTTCTGACCCAGGTTGCGACAGACAGGATGTCGCCTTCTTGTGGCGACAACCCTTGTGTCACCTTCTCATACAAAGAAGGGCCTGGCGACCTGTTCGGAGTTTTCCTTCCGCTGCGATTCTGTTTTCTTGGCACCTGTGCTGTTTCCTAGCACGGTTCTACTCTAGTCTTTCGCCCGGTACTAAGCACTTGAGGGCTTGTCCACGAGAGAGGTTGTTACTGTTACCTGGACCCCCGGTCCCCGTGCGCCTGTTTGAGGGAGTTCTCCGGGCGGCGGACGAGCTTGAGTCACAGACTCTAGTAGCAGAGGGGAAAACGGTGGGGACATCAGTGTAGAGTCATTTGTAGAGCTCTCTCTTAGCTCAGTCTGGGACGCCGAGGTGCTTTGGTGCTCTTCCGGTGCAGATCAGCTAGTCTTTTTCTCACTGCCTCACTCTACATGGTTCTGTTACTACTTAGAGGGGATAGGCGTGGGACCGTAGTCCAATCAGACTACGGCAGTTGTGGTTACTTTAGTTCCACGTCTCACTCCGACGGGAGGTGCTAGACATGGACTGTCGGTTGAGGATAAGGCGCGTGGCGCACCTGACCGGTTGACTAGTGTAGTTGTTCTGTAGCTAGTGTCTCTGTCCAGGCAGTTATTTACTGTCTGTGTTGCAGTCTTGGGTTCTTCCCAGTGTTGCGGTTTACACAAGTTTCCAGTCCTGACGTTTAGCTTAGACTGATGACCGTGTAGTTTCTTTACGCTTCCGCACTTACTCTGTTAGTAGAATAGATTTACTCACTTTATTTAATTTATGCACATATAGACCTATTCTGCTGTTAGAACCAGTGAGAGATTGGTAGTCTCTACTGGGCTTCTTCGTGAAGCTCATTCCCTCCTTTGCAAGTGAGACTTCACAGTAGCACCCTCCGCGGCAGACTGAGGAGACGGGGCCGTAGTAGACGGCGTCCTCTTTGAGTAGTGTTCCCCAGTCTTGTTTACTTTAGCCTCGGGGTATGGCCCTAAGGGACCTGTTATCCCCTTTACTTCTGTACTTGTACTTTGCTTACTTTGGGACTGTACTAGACTTGTACACTATGTTGGACTCTTTTCTTAACTTGTTGCTACTTTTAGTGCGTTTTGTTATTACTTACACCCGTTACATATCTTGTTAGATTGGTCCGTTAGCCCTTCCAGGTCTTCGGACCCGTGGGCAGCGGTGCCGATGGTCGGATCCTTAGTAGGAGTCGGGGTCCGGGCGTCGGGGCCGTTACAGAAGGTACTACTGTGAATTCTTACCTATAAAGAAGGGAATGAACTTCACGAATTAAGAAGCTCAGTAGGGACTACCAATCTCCCACTAGTTCTAACAATCAGAATAGATATATAGTTATAACATAAATTAAGCAATGGTATCTTTTCTACTAACATAATAAGTGTGGAAGCGGAAAGTAACTACACGGCCATCGATCTAAACACGTCGGGATCGGAAACCCGTGTAAACTACGGCACTAGGACGAACCCCAAGGTTGCAAACGCAGACAGTGAACAACTGCCTAGACAAAGACACTAGCCACGAAGGACAACTACAACTAGTCAACCGGTCAAGCGCGCCACACACCTTATCCTCGACTACCAGTCCATGTCTACCACCTCTTCGAAGTGAGACGCAGAACTAACAATAACCAGACAACTGTTGTAGTCTGGCTAGACTACAGTCCCATTCCTGGCCCCTGTAGATGGTACCGAACTATATAGAGTGAGGTAGTGAGAAGAACTAGCCGATCTGCGCCGGAAGAATGTCTAAACCACCTCGGCATATCTGACTCAGCTAAGATAGCTCAGCAAATGACTCTACGCCACTGTCCCCACCGTTTTCCCCTTAGAGTCCGCAACTCGAGCACTCTCGCCAAGCCGCCACCAAGAGAACTCCCTCAACCAGTGCACGGGGATGGGGGGGGGGGGTCCAGGTAATAGTAACAACCTCTCAACAGATAGGTAGGGGTGGCAATGCACCGGTCCTGGGCTGGCCCGGGTCCAGCCCAGTCTCTAATCGATGTCCGGGGCGAGGCCCAGTTTTTAGAAACTCGGCCCAGCCCGGGACGATTATGTAAGGCCCGGCCTGGCCCAATTTTATCTTTTTTAAAGTATTTTTATTATTTATTTATTTATACAATAAAATTGATGTTCATAGAATTAAAACAACATAAAATAAATATTAGACTAACCTAGATAAACTTATTTCTAGTTGTTACAAATATGAAATAAATATTAAGTCATTAAACATAGTTCCACAACATAATTTTCAATCTAAAATTTTAGAATATTAGAATTATTGCCATATCACTTATTTTTTTAAAAAAATTACCGGGCCACCCGGGCCGGGCCAAGCCAAGCCCGGGCCCGTCCCAATCTTACACCAGGCGAGGCTGGGCCGGGCGCAAAATTTAAAAGATATTAAAATATGCGGCCCAAGCCCGTATAAAAATGGGCCGGGCCTTCAAGCCTGGCCGGCCCAGTTGACACCCCTACGGACAGGCCCACAAGTGCCTAGCACCAGGTGATCAACTAGTGTAGGACCGTTCTAGGAATAGCACAGGTGCTAAGAAACCAGAGACGCATCAGAAAGGAAACTCCGAATAGGTTTGCCAGTCACTCTTTGTCTGAGAAGGCGACAAAGTCACTGTCTCTTTCGCAAAGGAGGCGACACAAGGGCTATCGCCACCTGAAGCCGACATTCGGCCTGTTGCGACCTGGGTCAGAAGGCGACTGGGAAGGCATCGCGATCTAGGTCGAGACAAGAACTTTGTCGCGACCACAGACAGAGGTCCGGGTGCCCACCTGAGACCTCCCACAACTCCACAAGTGAACCAGGTCAGAAGGCGACGGCCACCCTGTCGCAACCAGAAAGCGACAGGGTGAGCGTCGCTACCAGACCAGAAGAAGATGGGGCGATACGTCGCATTCTGGGTCGCGACAAGAACCACAGACAGTGACCTGAGTGCCAACCCGAGGCCTCCCAAAATGCCTCTAAATGGCAATTCCGGTGTATACAGAGGGAGGGGAGCATGGAGAACATTCAAACCATATGCTAACACATACAAACCACCCTCATCCACACCCATGCATATCAAGGAGATGGATCTACACTCATGAATCCTCACATGCATGTCATGATCACTCTTAACACCCCAACCCCAAGCATGCTCAAAGGAACAAAACACACATCCACACACACCTAGCATGGATTCTGCAAGGCTTGGAGAAGAGGTAGGTGATCCTAGCATGGTAGAACTAGGGGGAAGAAGAGGGACCCTATCTCAAATAGAAGAGCCAACCCATTGGGGTCTTCTCGTGTGCATGGCCACCTCCTCCTCGCTCCAAGCTCCACGCTCACGCCGTCCACGAGCAAGTCACGCCCTCCTACATATCGAAGACGAGGTCACCTGTAACATCCCCCTCTCTTGTGGGCCTCTTGTTGGTCAGCCACTTTCTGTTGAAGGTCGTGACGCATCGGGCCGTCGCCTTCTGAAGGCAACAAGGTGACTGTCACGTTCTGGTTAGGAACGTGACATGCATGTTGTCGCGTTCACCCTTTGAACGCAGCATGCACTTTTGTATCTTGCTTTCGGGACAGTTGGGACAAGTGTCAACCTGTGACGGCCCTTATTATACCGGTACGGTTATACCAACCCACGTCGGTATAGCAAGAGTCCTCACAGTGGGACATTTACCCAAACGATACATACAGCTGAGATACACGCAAATATACAACAGAGTAGCGGAAGTAAAAGACAACTGTCTCCATTCACTCATCATCCACATTAAACATACATGCAATTCGCAATTTAACATAAAAGAATTAAAGGTCCACATAATTTAAATTGCTGAAATAGAACCACAAATTGTTCACATTCATACATCATTTTCATAATACTCTAGTACAATGTTCAAACGGTGTCGTGTCACCAACTATACTTGTACGCCGAAGCAAGGAGTGAGTCCAAGGACTCAGCAAGCAACACTATTCATAACATACACGTACAAGTCCTAGTGGTTTCTACATGCACATTTACAATTTGCAACACATGGCATGCTAGTCAATTCAAGTTTCAACCTATCATGAAAGTTTTACAATTTTATACATGGATCATGTTTTCAGATTTCTAAGAATAAAATTCACCTATCACATGCTCTCTATTCAATTTACTCATGAAACTTTAATCTTTAAAGAGGTAAGACACGAGAGCTACCAACATGAACATTTTACATACATGAAGGGGAACACAACTAGCATGGATTTCACATGTCCTTAAGTACTTACAAAACCCTTTTCACATGCTTTAGGTTGCTGATTCCACATGGTTTAACGGCTGTAAACCTATACATGAAAGCTACAATATTGCATAAAACATATCATGTGATCAAACAATCATGCTATCTTGTACCCGTTTTCACCAATTATCCCTAACATGGATTCTAAACATCTTTACACATAATGACATAATGATAATAACATAAATTCACTGATTTCACATGATTTCAGATTTGTCTCACATGGTTTTCAATAACATATTTTCACATCTTTAGTTTCACATTTTCTTTGCACAAGTTTCCTCTTTCACATGGTTCACTTTACACATACACATTCACATTGTCACTTACACGTTTACACATGGACACATACACATTACACATTTTAGGTGCCGTGACACATAGTCCAAACCACCAAAGAAGGACATATACACATCACATTACACATAGACGCCATCTAGGCATTCCAATGGCGACTCTTGGACTGCGCAGACCGGGAGAACAAGTCTCCACCCTAACCAGTGGTACTTGTCCACCTCCAGGATTTCCCCCTAATGCCCTTAGGGTCACTTACACATTGAACTTTCTCAGGGGGACTTTTCCCTGATACAGCTCCACTGCCCTCTATGGAAGCAGTGTCACATTGGCACAGTTACACATTTACACATTTACCGTTTTACACATGGTTTTACACTTCACACTTTTCATCACATTCACTCTCTCACTCACATGAATATCTCTGTTTTTCCTAACATGGTACTACAGAATTTCAGGAGTTTAACACACAGGAATTTCACTAATCAAGTTGGTTCTTGACAATAACTAATCACATCACGATAATATACGTAGATTATCACATTTCACATAAAAATACATAACTTCTTGTTTACTGATCCAAATGACCTGAAATTTTAACCACATGCTGTTTTCGGGTTCAAGATCATACACTCAAATTTTCAAATTTTTCTGAGCTAAATATAATTTACAGAAAATCAAATACCTATTTTTGCATGTCATTCACAACTTAAATTAACATGAGGTTTAACACATCTTGCAATTTGCCACTTACTGTTTTAAACAGAGGCTACTACTATATACAAAATTTGGGGAATACAAAATTTTCCCCTAAATCATACATCTATAGATCAATCACCACAAACCATTTTTTTGCATGTCTTTCTATTTATCGAACCGAATTCATTTGCAACTCATGCAAGCATGGATCAATTTACCAAAATTGGGCATACATCTACTGATCTACTAATCTTCATGAACTGACAAAAACCAAGGCATTCAGTCTAATCCTACTCATGAAACATAAATTTAACAAGATCATTAACAAGTCATGCTCATAATTCATGGGATACAATATTTCCTACATTCACCATCACACACCATATTCATCCACACACCATAATTGACTATATACATAGAGTATAGGATTACCATATATCCTCATCACGGAAACCATACCGAAATTAATGTAAAGGAAGGGCAGAACAGTTCACTGTTCTGTCCAGAGGAACTTGGCGGCGGTCTCTGGCCGCTGACTCAGAGTCAGCGGCATGGCCGATGGACGCCAAGCATGATCTGGGCGTCCATGGACCTTGCCGTCAAGCCAGGTTTGTGCAGAAACACAGACTCGACCTCTCAAGATGTGGTGAATGGGAGGGTCTAGGACTCGAGGGAAAATGTACAAAAATTGCAAAACCAACCTAGACTTAGGGACATCATGGATATGTCACTTGCCTTCTAAAAATTCCTCCAAAGGATTTAGGGCTCGGTGAAGCACTCCTTGGGCTGTCCCAAGAAGTGCAGAACTCCCTCCAAATGATCTCTTCCTCCGGGCTCCTGGATGATCTCCACGCCAAGGGGATGTCGGGGAAGCCTCCTCCTTTGATCGAGCAACCTCCTTGAAGCAGTAGATTTCCGGATCAAGCTTCAGAAGTGGGGATTTTTGGGTGGCAAAGTGGGTTTTTCTCACAGCTTTCTCCTAGGGTTTTCTTCTCACTTTTTCTCCTCTTGCAAGGTGAAGGGAGGAGTGGGGAGAGGCCATTTCGGGTTCAGACATAAGGAGAGTCTCTCTCCCACTCACCATGCTGATTTGACAGCCTTCAGAGCCGTTGGGGACAGTCCCCCAATGGTTGGCTTACCTTGTTTCAGAAGCTTGCAGCTCTGCTGCGCATGCAGGCCAGAGAGATTGGCGTCCATATCGCTGGACGCCAGGAAGAGTGTTGGCGTCCATGTCTGGACGCTGACACCAGCTAAACGGCCTGGGGTTGACGCCAAGATGGCCTTCGGCCAGAACTCAGAAATATTCAGAAAACCAAGCATACCATGCATATATACATGCAATACGTATACGGTATTATACCCATACTATCACCATGCAATACATACATTATTTATATTTAATCTAAACATATGCACACGTAATTATACTAATCAATACGTATGTAAATATGTATATACATACACAAGCACAACATACACACACACAAACACAATTTATGCGACGGAATTCGAGGGCCTTACACAACCCCTGACAACAGGAAGGCGACATGTCAGGTGTCGCGTTCTAGGTGTCAGGTCTACGAGGTTGACACGTGGGGTTTCCATTGGTCAGGCTTGACCAAGACTTGGGATAGCGATAGGTTGGACGTCGACAGGTTCTCAACTCCGAGGCTTAAATGTGCACAGGCTGCAGAACACCCTTCTCCTTCGCCTCTTTCACCTGTGCTACATCCCCTCCGACCCTTCTCTGTGTCCCTCCACCGTGGGGAGTGTTTGAGGGAGAGTGTGAGTTGAGGGAGCTTGTGTGGGGTGTTCTTGCTCTTGTGGGAGTGTTGGAGTTCCCCTTCCCTGTGTGGTACTTCTCCAGCGTGGTGTGGCTCGCTCTTCTCGTGGTGGTGACGCTCTCCTTCGGCGTGTAGGACGTTCATGGCTCATGAATGGCGTCTTCGTGGAGCTCGGAGCGAGGAGGAGGTGGCCATGCACACGAGAAAACCCCAATGAGTTAGCCCTTCATTTTGAGGTAGGGACTCCATGACCTTCCCTTAATTCTATCATGATAGGACCAAATCTCCCTTCTCCAAGCCCTTAGAACCCATACTAGGATGTGCATGAGTGTTTGTGGTTCTAGTGGAATGATTACATGCCTTGATTCATGCTTGGAATGGGGTGTGGTTGTTGAGGGTTCCATGCTTGCATGTGAGAATATTGAGTGTAGATCTGTCTTCTTAGCATGCATGGGCGTTTACAAGGGGGGTTTGTGATGATCAGCTTATCCCCATATAATTTAGATACATTACATATCTATTTTTATGATTAACAAAACTAAAATAAAGGTTAATCTAACAATGTTTTCTTGAGATTTGAGCACAGGAAATGAATCTCGAAAGATCAAGAAAAACTAGTAAGTGTAGACACGCGAATTTTACCCATCGCGGGTAAGTTTTCGAGTTGCGCTGTAACGCCCAAAATGACCATTATTTTGCCTTATAAGAGTGTTTTCCCCATATTTATAGAATTTCACTCTTTTTCCTCGGTGCTTCCCCTAGGAAAGGTTTGGTCACAAAAGGTCAGATCAGCGACGGAATGGCGACGGTCAAATTTCCATCGCTACATACGTCGCCAATCAGCGACGGATCGGCGACGATCAGATTTCCGTCGCTAAATCCGTCGCTAATCAGCGACGAATCGGCGACGGTGGCATATCTTGCCATTGAACCGCCTTTAAATTCGCGACGAATTCGGTCGCCGCATTTCTCGAACTGCCAATGAAAAGCCGTCGGTTCGGGTGGACGCGATTCATCAAATTTTCGTTGCTAATCTGTCGCAGATTCTGTCGTTAAACCGACCCCCCAAAAAGACTGTCGGTTTCGATGGACGCGATTCATAAACTTTATGTCCCTATTCCGTCGCTGTTCCGTCGCTAAATCAGTCGCCGACTTATCTCTTCATTCACGTCCGTCTTGGTCGACGCGTTTCTTGGACATTAAAAGGCGTCCGCTGTACTGAACGCGATTCAGAGAGGTCACATCAACGTTCCGTCGGCTGACAGCGTACTCACGGGTCAATTACCTCGGAACCATGCGAGTCTGAAACGCGTCCACCGTACTGGATGCGATTTTAAGGCGGTTTAACAATTCGTTCTTATCAAACTGACCTTCTTAAAAGGCCGTGGGGAGGAGGACGCGATTTAGAATTCCGTCGCTAAATCTGTCGCTAATCAGCGACGGATTGGTCGGCCTCCAAATTCGCGGCAGCCCCGTTGGCCGCGATTTCCTTACCCCGCGTCCACTACGGCCGACGCGGTTTAGATGTGGTCTGTTTCCGTCGCTATTCTGTCGCTAAACTAGTCAAAACAACCTTTCTAAATCGCGACAGTTGTATTGGACGCGATTTTAACCCAGTGACTTAAACTCAACTTTCGCATCTAGCAGAGAGATCTGTCCATTTGGGGGATTTTTGGGTTGGGTTTAGAGAGAGAGAGAGGGTTTTTAGAGAGAGAAAGAGAGGTTTTAGAGAGAGGAAGGGGTTTTCAAGCGCCGGAGCTTCACCGGTTCGCCTCCTCGACGCCACCCCGTGCCGTCTTCCTCGTCTCCGTCTCTCGTGGGCTCTCCATCGCCGTCATCGTCGTCTCCCTCCTCTCGTTGTCTCTCCACAGCGTCGTCACGCTGTCCGGTCATCTTGGGGCAGCACCCCGCTTTTCCTTCCCTCCGGACCCCACGTGGTCCTTTTCATTTTCATTTGGGTCTTACGTTGCCCTTTTCCTTTTCATTTTACACATCATGCATGCACGCACCACTTTTCATTTTTTTAGGGGTTTAAAAGCCACCACAACAGGTGTGTTCTTCCCCTTTCATTTATGTCATTTTATTCATTTTTAGGATTTGTATACTGCACATCCGTCTAATCCATCTTTTCCTTTTACTGTCCTTTTGCAAGGTACCCGAGCTGAATCTCCTTCGCCGGTCGGCTGGTGGAAGGAGGAGGAAAGAGCCCGCGCACGTCATCCCGCTACGCGATCACTCTACGGGTGGAAGGTACACCTCCTTTCCCACCTATCCATACTTTTGGTGCTTTTTAGGAAAAGTACCTGACGATCACGATTTACTGCTTTATTATCTTTTAATCGCCCTAAGGGCAACTGTGTTTTTATCGCTTTTTTCACGTGTATCCGTACACGTTCTTTGTGGAGACCGTTCTTCGCCCCCCCTAAGAAGGGAGCGGAAAATAGCGTCTACAAATTGGTGATCGATCACGGTGGGACTGCTCTTTGTTTCGGCTCCGGGTATCTTTTTTTACGCCCCACGTGGCGTTACATTTTGGCACCCACGTGTGCCGCGTTTGCGCCCCACGTGGCGTATTTATGTTATTGTATTTATTAGCATTTTTATTTTGTTTAAACCATGTTTAGTTAGCTTGATTAGTCGAGTCATTAGTGTTTAGAAATTTCATTTCAAACTGTGGTGCGTGCATGTGTGTGTTCTGTTTGTGAAAATTTTTTCAGTTTCGTTTGTTGGCTTGAATCGCGGCGGGTACAGCCGTCGCGATTTTGAGCCATTTGTTTGTTTTTCGTCGGGCAGAGTCACTGACTTGAATCGCGTCGGGTAAAGCCGACACGTTTTACACCAGTTTTTTATTTTTTATTTTTTGAATTTTTTTTTTTGGGAGGAATTTCTGAGTTGATCCACGTCCAACCCGGTGGACGCGATTTAGTGCATGCTTATTATCGCGGCGGTTGAAGTCGACGCGTTTTTGTTTACAAGGACCGTCCGTCCACAGGGACCTCGCGCGGGCTCTCATTTCCGCGTCGCGATGACTGGACGCGTTTTTTTAGTCGCGACGCCTGTGCTCGTCGCGATTGTAACTGTTGACAGAAACGCCTTCTTTTGCCATTTGTGTTATAAATTGCTACATGTGGACATTTTGCATCGGTCGAGGGACCTCCTTCCCTCATATTTCTAGGCTCCACACACCCCTTCCGGTGAGGGCAAACTATCCATTGGGCATTACGTCCCTTTGGACCAGTGAACCTTCTCCCGGAACCCCGTAAGACTTCGTACCCCGTGGATTCCCTCACGGTGGACCGAGCAGGCGGTACCTTTTACCGGTGACCCGGGCATAGATATCCATTTCACGTGGTGAGGCTGTGATTTTAGTTGTACCCGAAGTACTCATCTTCTACCCAACTAGAATCTTATCTGGAGTGACACATGTTAAATCCATTTAATTAACTGTGTTAACTCCTAAAACAAGCGCCAAGCATCACAACTTGTTTGAACTGCATATTGATTGGCTAATCCTTGTTCAACTTGTTTGCTTATTGCTTTGTTAAAATGGACCCATATTATCATGCTGATCCTAATAACATGGACTATGAGGATTATGTTCAATTTCTATCATCTCAATCCCATGTCCGTCCATCTCGCCACCGTGAGGGACGACCGTCCACTTCATACAGTCACGTGCGCACATCATGCACTGGCCACTTTGATGTCTCCTTACATTCATCACCAATCCGAACCCGGCAAGAGCCTATCCCCCAAGATCCTACTGTGCAACATGTCATGAATGCACTTGATCAGCTCACACCTCAACAGCTTTATATGATACAATCATTGGTTGAGGGTGTGACTCCTTCCACGACTCCTTCTCCGGCTTCTTCCCCTAGGCACCCGCCTATGTGTATCCCGACGACTTCGCCATGTTCTCCTGTACACTCTTCATCACCTCGGCCCCCTGGAAAATTACACACTCGTGCTCCGGTCCGTACAGACCTTCCCTCACAGGCCCAGCAGCCTTCCGATTCACTTGAACATGCTCTTCTCCAGAAACTAAACAATCTGGAGAGTCAAATTAACAAGCTTTCAAATTCCAAGGGTAACCCCGTTGCCGCTATGCCGGCTCTCCCAAAAATTTACGTTCCTTCTTCGGAGATGCCGTCGTACCGACTGTACAATGGCACGGGTAATCCCTACATTCACGTCAAAGAATTCCTTTATGAGTCATCGCGCTGGCAACGTGACCCCGTCACGTTGGCATATCTTTTTAGAAAGTCTCTTGACGGTCCTGCGCTCGAATGGTTCTACTCCTTAGAGCCAAGTGAGGCAGGAGACTTCCGCTCTTTGCACAAGAAATTCCTTCAGAGGTACAAAGATCGCGTCAGCCCCTATCTCTCTATAACGGATCTGGCATCCGAGAAGATGGAGGCCGACGAGGAATTTGTACAGTTTGCTGACCGTTGGAGGTCTATGGCCATGCGCCTACAGAATGAGCTCTCGGAGTCAGAGCAAGTAAAAATAATCATCGCAAACTCGACTCCGAGGTTCAGACATATACTGTTCATGAACCAGATTACTTCCATGCAAGATCTTTACGACCAGGGACGTTACATCCAGAGCCATCTGATGGACTCCCCGATCGCAGATCTTTTTATAACAATCATGATGCTCCGACAGAGCACGAATTTGTGGACGCCATCCACTGTTCGCCTCACCAGTATACACCTACGCCCACACCATCCACATATTATGTGCCTCCGCATAATCCACCTACATACACCGACATCCCGCCCCCCAGGCGTCCACTAATTCGTCTTCCTCGGACACCAATTTATCAGGAACCTCCAACAAGGCCCTTCGATGCCCCAGTTTATGAAGAAGCTCCAGTGCACCACGTTGCACCTGCTCCGGCTCCCATGCCAACACCCCCTCCACCATTACATCCACTACCACTCCCGTCACAGCCTGTTGCTCGGGTAGAGGTCGCCAACCTCCAACCACTTCGCCAAACCACATGGCGCTACGATGATGAACCTTCCGAGGTCATCTCCGTGCGTCATTTACCTCCATCACCTATGGCTAACAAGCCTCTCATCACATCACCATCCATAATCAAGCCTCCCATCACACCCACCATGGCGCCAGCCATTACATCACCACCTACCCCGCCAACACCCTTGGCACCGACACCCGAGCAACGCCTTGCTGTGACACCCGTCACCCCTCCACCGATAATACCACTATCCACCGAGCCACCACTGGCTCTACAGCCTCCCATCACGCCACCACTGGCGTTACCACCTACCCCTACACCCACTCCCCTTCGCCGGAACAGGCGCAAACATTTAAGGAGCAAGAAGCGTCAGCAGCAAAAGAAGGAAGTCCCGGGACCGGGCATGCTTTTTGAATTTCATGATTTTATCCACCGCATGCCGGTCATCGTTCGCATACCGGGCATATTTTCCCAGCGGCAGTCCTCTCTGCCAATCATTCCAGTCCCGGGACCGGGCATGTTTTCTAAACATCATGATCCCATTTCCTGCATGCCGGTCATTGTTCGTATACCGGGCATTTGTACT
Source organism: Colocasia esculenta (assembly GCA_014218235.1). Taxonomy (NCBI): domain Eukaryota; kingdom Viridiplantae; phylum Streptophyta; class Magnoliopsida; order Alismatales; family Araceae; genus Colocasia; species Colocasia esculenta. Next base: position 141,079,845 of record CM024762.1, on the reverse strand, counting down.
GAGCGGAAGTCTTCACCTCCAATCATGGCCGTCAAAAGGCCTTCTAAGAATTTGCCAATCATACCCGTCGCCAGCCGGGTTCATTTTCAAGTGCTCACAGGGAATCTCTCCCTCCAGGCTCTCATGACCCCTCACACAGTTGTTGTAAACCTTCCCACTCCAGTGAAGGGGTCAACTATTCAGATTGTGCTATCACACGCCAGAGCAAAAACTTTGGCACTATCCATTGCTCAAGGGGTCGTGCCCCTCTCCATCTCAAACGCCATACAATCTTTGGGCACGGCCCCCTTGTTGTTGCTTCCAAATTACACAGTGGAACCTCCCACATTTTCATCAAGTATCATTTCAACGGGGTTACCACTCACACTTGAAACTCCAATGGAAGCCAACGCTTCTTTATTGTTGCCTCCAACTCAGCCAGTGGAACTCCCCACCCGTCCATTTAATCATATTTCAAGGGAGTTACCACTGTTGCACCTTTCCGCTCCAGCAAGGGCAACAACCATGCAGATTGTGCACACGCACTTCGAAGCCAAACCATTGGCACAATCTACCACCCAAGGGGCATGCCCCCTCTTATGTCACACGATGCATTCCTTGGGCACAGTCCCTTTATTGTTGCTTCTGACATTGCCGGTGGAACTCCCCATCTTTTCATTGAATTTTATTCCGAGGGAGTTATCACTGTTTATTGAATTTCCATCAAAAGTCAACAATTTTCCTTTAATCTTCGAGAGCCGTTCAATTCAAAGGAGAAGAGCACGTCCATCTGCCCGCTGGGCAAGATTTGTGAGGAGATACTTGAGGGTCCCGCCGACCCCCAAGTCAAAATCGAATCGCCGGGCACGGCAAAAGACTAGGGGACCTTCACTCCCCTCTTTTTCTGAATCATCTTTTATGCTACTTAGCACCTACCCGTGGGTTCTCTGCGTTCCCTCCCCACGGGAGGCTTTTTATTTCCATTTGTTTTTTGATTCAGCGTACTCTAGGCATCGCGCCCAATTTTGTCCATCCAGTGCCCCACGCGGCACATCTTTTAGCACCTTACGCTGTGCACCTTTCCAGTCGGCCCCTCGTGGCCTTTTTGTTTCTGTTCATCCGGGCCATCCGGATCATTTTGTTCGTTCCTCAGGGCATCGCGCGCTGTTTGTCCTTCCAACCCCTCCGGGCCCTCCGGAGTTTCCACAGTCTTTTCCTCGTGTTTGTCCCTGTGTTTTTAATCGGGGTCCTTCGACCCTTCTCGCATTGCTTTAGGGGATTTAGTCCCCACTTGTCCTTTTAAATTCGAATAAAAAAAATGTAAATTCGTGTAGACCCTCGAGTCTCGCCCCTAACAGGGCATTCATTTTTACTTTATTGTTGTTCACCTCCGTTCTTTAATCGGGTCCTTCGACCCTTCTCGCATTGCTTTCGGGGCTTCAGTCCCCATGCACAGTCTTAATTTTGAATAAAAAATGTAAATTCCTCTAGACCTCCGAGTCTCGCCCCCAGTGCAGGGCATTCGTCCTTTCCGCATTTCTCTCCTCTCCATTTTTAATCGGGTCCTTCGGCCCTTCTAGCACGTGTCCTTTTAATTTTGAATAAAGAATTTTGTCAATTCCCTTAGACCTCCCGAGTCTTGCCCCCAACGCAGGGCACATCCGCCCCAGCGCAGGGCATGGGCATTCGTCCTCCTTTACCCTCCAAAATCTTACTATATTTTAGCAGTGTCAAAAATTCAAAAATCCCTAAAAAGATGAATATTTGTTTAGCATTGCCATGCTGTCCCAGCATTTTTTTCGTTATGAGAACTATGTGCCAGGAGTCCCGCACTCTCTCCCGAGTCATTAAGGTTTGCCCTGGGTATGGGCACCTGCACACACTCCACGGCGCCCGCAGCCGATTGCTCCTGGTTGACACCGTCACAGCCACGCCTGAGCGGCGTTCGAAGTCTGTTTTTTCCTCCTTATTCGGCAGAAGTATGGATAGTATGGGTAGCTGGGCAGAGGGAACCTTCCTAAAGCACCCTCCTGACGAAGGGGAAGTCTTTAACAGAATGGGCAGAATCAGAATCCAATCAAATGACCAATCAAAATGAATTTTCAATGCATGTCAAGAGGGCAAAGTCCCCGCGGAGATCCAAACGGACCCGGCCGTAAGCATGCAACAATCAAAATTCAAATAAATCAAATCAACAGGGCATGTCAAGAGGGCAAAGTCCCCGCGGAGATCCAAATGGACCCAGTCGTACGCATGTCCCTATAATCAATGGTCATGATTCAATCACTCAAAATTCCAAAATATGATTCAAAAGCCTAAGCGCTTCCTGAGACTAATCCCTTCTGACGCTTGTGCCAAGGAAGAAACCCGAACCCGACTCCCAGAATATCCATGCCAAGCTTATCCCTGAGCTTCCTTTTTATCTTTACCAGACTTAACTTGTCTTTTCAAACGTGGTTTTGATGGTTACACAGTTAACCAAAAGTAGTCGGCTCGTGGGCACCACGTTAAACTGCACACCCTACCCCTGGACGTTCTTTAATGACAAGGGAGATAGCAAGGACCCCATCGCCAGTCAGTTTTCATAATTCCAATGTCGTCGTGGCACGGCAATGCTTTCAAAAATCCAAAAAAAATCTGAATATTTCCAAAAGTCAAACAAATTTGAATAGAGTCAAAACTCACAAAAAATCAAATATTTCAAAATCCAAAAAAATCAAATATTCCAAAACCAACACAAAATCAAATATTTTCCAAAACAAATTTGAATAGAGTCAAAAACCCACAAAAATTAAATATTGTCAAAAACCAAAAAAATCAAATATTCCAAAATCACAAAAAAATCAAATATGTCAAAATATAAAAAAAATCAAATATTTCAAAATACAAAAAATCAAATATTTCAAAACCAAAAAAATCAAATATTTCCAAAATCACAAAAAATCCAAATATTCCAAAATCCAAACAATTTCAAATATTTCAAAATCACAAAAAATCAAATATTTCAAAATCACAAAAAATCCAAACATTTCCAAAATCCAAGCAAATTCGAATATTTTCAAATCCGCAAAAATCTAAATATTTTAAAAACCCACAAAAATTCAAATATCTTTCAAAAAGTCCAAAAACATTCATGATGGTATTGCACAGGGCAAGCTCTGCCTCTTTGCGCCAGATCCATTTGGTTCCTCATTTTTTGCACTCCGAACTCCTTATTTAAGATCATCCTCATGGTCAAACAAACAAACAAACAAATTGAGTGTGCTACATCTGTTGTTGACTACTTTATGCATGCTCCATACTGAATGTGTTTTCCATGATGTTTGTTATTTTGGCTGACGAGTTTTGAGTGCAGGATTCGAGTTACCTCATCCGGCGCAACCAGGCTGCTGCTGCCCTACCATCAAGTTATCTATATTATATACCCTTAGAGCACACCAAGGACCTTATGGCTCTGAAGAATTTGGGGTTAGAGTTTCCCTTCATCAAAAACCATGATAATCCTAGATGATTCTTAGCCATACGAATAGGCCGTTACGCTTGGCTTATGGGGACGACGGACCCATGCATGAACCCCCGGTCCTGACTCATCCAGCGTGACAATATTATCCTTGGTTATATTTTACTCCCCTTTTAATCTTTTTTCCTTTTAGCCCAGCATGCATACATGCATATTGAAATCACAATGGAATCCGCTCTTTCAAGGCAATTTAAGGGCCACCCGCGCTCAAATGCCGAAGCAACCCGAATATTCCACTCAGAGTCCAATACTCAGTTTATTATAAAGTTGTTTGAAGATCATCTTTTCGGAGAGAAACTCATCCATCATGGATCATTGTCATTTCCTTTACTTTACTTTTCGATCCACCTCCGGTCGTGGCAGTCCCACACGAAGGTGAAACCTAACGGATTACGTCCTTAGGAACTTCCCGACGACGGAAGTTGATCTCGCATTTGTCTTTACTTTCCTTAGCTTAGTTGTCTTTGATTGATGAGTTTCTTCTTCAAAAGAGTTTCCGAATAGCAGCTTTATTATGAATTGACGAACCGCTCCAGTCATTCGTCACTTCATCGCGTGTCTCTTTTTAACCTTGACGTCTACTTTTCAGTCCACTCCACTTCACTCCACTGCGCTACGCTACATTTCTTTTCATTACGCTCCATTTATTTTCACTCCATTACACTCCACTTCGTGTCCCTCCGCTCGCTCCCCTGCAAAGCAGACGTCAAGGTTGGACATCTGTAGACACGCAAATTTTACCCATCGCGGGCAAGTTTTCGAGTTGCGCTGTAACGCTCAAAATGACCCTTATTTTACCTTATAAGAGTGTTTTCCCCATATTTTAGAATTTCACTCTTTTTCCTCGGTACTCCCCCCAAGAGAGGTTTGGTCACAAAAGGTCATATCAGCGACGGAATGGCGACGGTCATATTTTCGTCGCCAATCCGTCGCCAATCAGCGACGGAATGGCGAGTCAAAAAACATCTCCGTCGCTTAGCTGTTTTTTGTCTCGCCGATCCGTCGCTGATTGGCGACGGATTGGCGACGAAAATTTAACCGTCGCCATTCCGTCGCTGATATGACCTTCCCTCCTGAGAGAAGCACCGAGGAAAAAGAGTGAAATTCTAGAAATATGAGAAAAATACTCTTATAAGGCAAAATAATGGTAATTTTGGGTGTTACAGCGCAACTCGAAAACTTGCCCGCGATGGGTAAAATTCATGTGTCTACACTTACTAGTTTTTCTTGATCTTTCGATATTCATTTCCTGTGCTCATATCTCAAGAAAACCTTGTTAGATTAACCTTTATTTTAGTTTTGTTAATCATAAAAATAGATATGTAATGTATCTAAATTAATGGGGATAAGCTGATCATAAAAAACAGACGGATAGGCGACGATCATATTCCGTCGCTAAATCTGTCGCCAATCAGCGACGGATCGTTGCCCTTGAGCCGCCTTTAAATTCGCGACGGATTCGGTCGCCGCTTTTCTCGAACCGCCAATGAAAAGGCATTGGGGTAGGCTAAACCGGCCCTAAAAAGGCTGTCGGTTTCGGTGGACGCGATTCATAAACTTTCTGTCGCTATTCTGTCGTTATTCCGTCGCTGTTCCGTCGCTAAATCAGTCGGTGGCTTACCTTTTTATTCGCGTCCGTCTTGTTCGACGCATTTTTTGGACATTAAAAGACATCCACTGTACTGGACGCGATTCAGAGAGGTCACATCAACGTCCCGTTGGCTGACAGCGTACTCACGGGTCAATTGCCTCGGATCCATGCGAGTCTGAAACGCGTCCACCGTATTGGACGCGATTTTAAGGCGGTTTAACAATTTGTCCTTATCAAACTGACCTTCTTAAAAGGCGTTGGGAAGGTGGACGCAATTTAGAATTCCGTTACTATTTTTCGTCGCTAAATTTGTCGCTAATCAGCGACGGATTAGTCGCTGAACAGCCTCCAAATTCGCGACGTCCCCGTTCGGCGCGGTTTTCTTAACCCGCGGCCACTACGTCTGACGCGATGTTAAGATGCTATGTTTCCGTCGCGATTCCGTCGCTAAATTAGTCAAAACCGACTTTCCTAAAACGCGGCAGCTGTATTGGACGCGATTTTGACCCAGTGACTTAAAACTCAACTTTCGCATCCAGCAGAGAGATCTGGCCATTTGGGGGATTTTTGGGTTGGGTTTAGAGAGAGAGAGAGAGGGTTTTTAGAGAGAGAAAGAGAGGTTTTAGAGAGAGGAAGGGGTTTTCAAGTGCCGGAGCTTCGCCGGTTCGCCTCCTCGACGCCACCCCGCGCCGTCTTCCTCGTCTCCGTCTCTCGTGGGCTCTCCATCGCCGTCATCGTCGTCTCCCTCCTCTCGTTGTCTCTCCACAGCGCCGTCATGCTGTTCGGCCACCTTGGGGCAGCACCCCGCTTTTCCTTCCCTCCGGACCCCACGTGGTCCTTTTCATTTTCATTTGAGCCTTACGTTGCCCCTTTTCCTTTTCATTTTACACATCATGCATGCACGCACCACTTTCCAATTTTTTTAGGGGTTTAAAAGCCACCACAACAGGTGTGTTCTTCCCCCTTTCATTTATGTCATTTTATTCATTTTTAGGATTTGTATACTGCACATCCGTCTAATCCGTCTTTTCCTTTTAGTGTCCTTTTGCAAGGTACCCGAGCTGAATCTCCTTCGCCGGCCGGCTGGTGGAAGGAGGAGGAAAGAGCCCGCGCACATCATCCCGCTACGCGATCACTCTACGGGTGGAAGGTACACCTCATTTCCCACCTGTCCCTACTTTTGGTGCTTTTTAGGAAAAGTACCTGGCGATCACGGTTTACTGCTTTATTGTCTTTTAATCGCCCTAAGGGCAACTGTGTTTTTATCACTTTTTTCACGTGTATCCGTACACGTTCTTTGTGGAGACCGTTCTTCGCCCCCCCTAAAAAGGGAGCGAAAAACATCGTCTACAGTAAGTATCTTCATCCTGTAATACTTAAGGTTCAGTGCATATAAATTTTCTAAGTACACATTGATTTCTCTAAATGTTATAACGATTTCCACTTATATCGATTTCGATCTCAGAACGATTCGCTAAATGATCATATCGATTTCGATCTCAGAACGATTCACTAAGTGATCACATCGATTTTGTTTCACAACGATTTGATAAGAGAGAACAACGATTTGCTCTCTTACATCGATTTTCTCTCACATCGATTTTGTTTCACATCAATTTGATAAGTGAAAACAACGATTTGCTCTCACATCGATTCGGTTTCACATCGATTTGGTGAGAACAACGACTTGGTCTCACAACGATTTGTCTCTCATAACGATTTGGTATTTACATCGATTTGACAAGTTACAACAACGACTTGGTCATTATAATGACTCGATAAGTTACACAATGATTTGCTTGCTGTAACGATTCGATAAGTCACAACAACGACCTGGTCTGTGTAACGATTCGATAAAACAAAACAACGATTTGGTTGTAATGATTCGTTCTCAAACGATTCACTTACATAACGATTTCATAAGTGATTCTCACAATGATTTCATGAAATATAACGACTTGATATTCAAATATCTTGACAAGTCAAAGTCATCCCGCGTATTTCTCTTTTATCCATGCATTAAATATAATCGTACATTTCTCTGCACGATGCATGTCCAGATATCTTCTATTCTTATGCTTCTGCATGTAATATCTTTTTGGAAAGATAGAATGTAATTTTTATTTTGATGTATTCTCACTCTAACGTTGACAGACAACAAGAGATAATTTAGCTGTCTACGTTTTAGCATTTAATGTGTGCAGGTCTCTGACAGCACGACTCTATACAACGTTGGATAGAAGCTGGAGAATATCAAGAAGGATTTTCTTCTTACGTGCATGGAACGCAAAGAACCGTTGACTGCAAAAGAAAGCCATGTAGTCTAACGTTCTCTGAGCATAGAGACAACAGATACTTCAACCACTACATTTTTAAAAGAAGATATAAATAGAAAACTGGTGCCTACGTGAAGATATATCTTGAGAATTCAAAATCTGCAAGCACCATAGAAGAGCTCAAGTCTCACTCCATCGTTTTATTGTAGCTCTTTGCTCTCTGTGTCTAGTGTAGAACCTTGAGAGAGCTTTTACGTACTGAGAGTGTTCTTTGTCGTAGTTTTTTTCCTCTCAGTTTTTACTTCGGATCAAGCACTATGCTATTAGCTTGGTCCAGGGGCGTATCATCCCTTGAACGCATCTTTCTGTTGTTCCCTTCGTGTTGAAGGAAGACTTGGGGGTTCCATGGTGTTTTCCCTTCATGTTGAAGGAAGACCTGGGGGTTCCAGGGTGTTGTATTCCTTTTCGGGTTGTGAAGAGAAGACCAGCTGCGGCTGTGTGTGTAAGTGTCCTTGAGGGGGACTGTATCCTTGGGTAGTGAATCCTGAATTGTTGCTCAGGGACTGGACGTAGGACTCCTGTGGAGAGGAGGTCCAAACCAGGATAAAATCTTGTGTAGTGTGATTGCTTGTGCTTGTTTTGTATTTGTTGTTTTCTTTTCACTAACACCAACAATCATCGAAGTGTTTGTTGTGTGAACATTTTTTATATTACAGGTTTTAAATAATCAAAATTTTAAAGAATCACATTCACCCCCCCTCTGGGCTTGCTAGCTGGGCAACAAGTGGTATCAGAGCTAGTCTCTTCGAAAAAGAAGAAGATTCAATGATCTGAAGAGAAAAGATCAAATGGCAGCCCAAGGTCACTTCGAAGGTCAGTCAGTAAACAGGCCACCGTTGTTCGATGGTGAAGACTACACATATTGGAAAATAAGGATGAAGTTCTTTCTATAAGGACTTGACTATCAAATCTGGTCAATTGTTGAAGAAGGAGATCTTCTAGTCACAAATGAAAAAGATAAATGGACGGAAGATGACAAGAAGAAGATTTCCTTAAACTGCAAGGCCAAAAGCATCCTGTGTTGTGCTCTTAGCAAGAAAGAGTTCAACCGCATATCAGCTTGCAAATCCGCTATGGAAATGTGGGAAAAGTTAAGGATCACTTATGAAGGTACTGAAAAGGTAAAAGAAACCAGAATAGATATTCTGGTAACACAGTATGAGAGATTTCAGATGTAGCCCAGTGAAACAATTACACAGATGTATAGTAGGTTCACCGATATCATAATGGATTGGTTGGTCTTGGTAAGACGTATCAAATGGGAGATATGGTGAGGAAAATCCTAAGGTCCCTACCTGCCTCGTGGATCCCAAAAGTAACAGTAATAGAAGAGGCTAATGACTTGAAGATAATGTCATTAGAGAAACTCATTGGGTCCCTTATGGCCCATGAGATAAACATGGAGAGGTTGGGAGAATCGTCTAGCAGAAATTAACATACCAACACTCTCAAAGCAGAAGAAGACACATCAGAAGAAGGCTCATATAGCCAGGAGAGCATGAACAACAACGAAGATGAAGAAGCAATGCTATCTAGAAGGTTACAACGCATACTAGCCAAGAAAAAGAAATATCAGTCTGGAAGAGGGTACTCAAGAAGGGAAAAGACTTCAAAAAGTTTGAAGTTAAAGATGCAAAAAAGACTGAACCGATTTGCTATGAATGCAAGAAGCCCGGACATATCAAAGCTGAATGTCTGAAACTGAAGAAAAGCGAGTTCAGAAAGAAAGACAGCTCCAGAAGACCCAGAAGATACAAGAAGAAAGTCATGGCAGCAGCCAGGGACAACAACATCGACTCTGACAGTGAGTTGAGTTCCAGTGGAGGAGAAGAAGAAGAGGCTAACCTGGCATTCATGGCTAACGTCGATGAAAAGGTAACATCTGACTCGTCCTTTTCTTCATGTAACGAATCTGATTCTGATAATTTAGAAGAAGCTTTTAATGAATTATACTGCAAATATAAAGAGGTATGTAAATCACTAAAAGTCAGTAAGAAAAATACTGCATGTTTAGAAAATACTAATTCAGATCTAAAATCTGAAAATGAACAACTAGAAAAATAAATCACAGAGCTAAAAAGAAGAAACGAGTTGCTGTGTGAGGACCTGAAAAATAAAAATGAAAAATTAGCAAGCGTGGAAAACCAAGAAACAGTGAACAAACTAAAACAGGAAGTTAACACATTAACAACAGAAAATGAAAAATTGTCTAGCACACTAGAGAAATTTACAAATGGCAAAACAACCTTAATACTAAAAGAAGCTAGAAGATCTGGTAGAAAGAAACATGGATTAGGCTATACTCCTCCCGATAATGAAGATACAACAGTATACCCTAAAATATATCCAACACCTAAGATTATACCCGAACAAGATATCGCATACAAGTCAAACTTTAAATATATTCCAAATGAGAAAGTAAGTAAAATATCTTGCTGTAGCCATTGCAACAAGTTATGTCACATTAAAATATCATGTCCAACTAAACATAAAATGTGGATAATTAAAAGGAAAAATTGATGATACTAACCAACCAGGACCCAAAAGAACTTGGGTACCTAAAGTTTAGTGTTTTCATTACAGGTAAACCTTCGAGCATCTAAATGGTACTTGGATAGCGGATGCTCAAGGCACATGTCAGGGAACAGAAATCTATTCTCCCATCTTGAAGCTAAAGAAGGCACAGTCACTTATGAAGATAATGGAAAAGGGACTGTGATAGGTAGCGGATCATTAGGGAGTAAAGACAAAACCGTTATCGAAGATGTTCTATGCATTAAAGGATTGAAGCATAACCTTATCAGTATCAGCCAACTGTGTGATAAAGAACATCAAATCGGATTTCAAGAATCAAAATGCAGTATTATGAAGGATGGTGCAGTCATTCTTGAAGCTAACAGAGAAAAGAACCTGTATGTACTTTATCTAGAAGAACTAAAGGACCAGGACATATGTCTGACAGTAAATAAAGAGTAGACAAGAGATCTCTGGCACCGAAGACTGGGCCACTGCAGCTTGGATGGCATGAGAAAGTTGATCAAGAGAAGCTTGGTGGAAGGTCTACCCAAGGTAAGTGCAAAAATGAATGGTGGTGTGGGCCGTGCATAAAAGGTAAGCACACTAAGTCATCTTTCAAGTCAAAGATAGTAGTAACAACTTCAAAGCCTTTGGAGCTATTACACATGGATTTGTTTGGACCAATGAGGACCACAAGTCTTGGAGGAAAGAACTTTGGATTTGTCATAGTGGATGACTACTCTAGATTCACTTGGGTATCCTTTTTGGAGCATAAGGATGACACATTTGACAGTTTTGTAAGCTTCAGTAAGAAGGTTCAGAAAGATAGGAAGTACAACATCATCAGTATCCGATCAGATCATGGAGGAGAGTTCCAAAATGAAAGATTTGCCAAGTTTTGTGATGACCAAGGGATAGAGCATAACTTCTCAGCACCAAGGACACCACAGCAAAATGGAGTTGCTGAGAGGAAGAATAGAACCCTATTGGATATGGCAAGGACAATGCTATCAGAATATGATTTGCCAAGATATTTTTGGGCTGAAGCCATCAACACAGTATGCTACATAATCAACAGAGTGATGATCATGCCAATCCTGAAGAAGACTGCATACGAATTATTCAAACAGAAGAAGCCAAAAATCAGTCACTTCAGAATCTTCGGGTGTCCATGCTTCATCCACAACAATGGAAAAAGGGACATTGGTAAGTTAGATTCAAAATCAGATGAAGGTATATTCATGGGGTGGGGTATGCTTCTAAACCCAAAGGATATAGAGTATTTAATAAGCGTACTTTATTGATTGAACAATCATTGCATGTTATTTTTGTTGAAACTAACCCTTCCTTGAGAAAGGAAGTCGATAGTGATGATGATGATACAGATGAATTGTCCAAGAAGCTAAAGAACACATCCATTGAGGACAAGGAAGATCCACCCTTGGAAGATCTACAACAAAAAGACACATCACATAGCAATCTTCCAAAGGAATGGAGGTACAAAAGGGATCACCCTCTGGACAACATAATTGGAGATCCATCAGTTGGGGTAAGAACCAGAGGTAACTTAATTCCTTGTGACTACTTAGCTTTTGTATCTCAAATAGAGCCCAAGACAGTCAATGAAGCACTGTCTGATGAATCTTGGATATTAGCCATGCAAGATGAACTTAATTAGTTCAAGAGAAACCATGTATGGTCACTTGTTCCGAGACCATCAGATCATCATGTGATTGGCACCAAATGGGTGTTCAGGAACAAATTGGATGAAGCTGGTGTGATCACTAGAAACGAGGCCAGACTGATAGCTCAAGGCTATTCCCAAGAGGAAGGCATAGATTTCGATGAAACCTATGCACCAGTGGCCAGATTTGAGACAATCAGAATTTTACTTGCATATGCATCAGTAATGGATTTAAAATTATTTCAAATGGATGTAAAATCAACTTTTCTAAATGGTTATATAAAGGAAGAAGTCTATGTAGAACAACCTCCTAGTTTTGATGATTTTGATTTTCCAAATCATGTATTTAAATTGCATAAGGCATTGTATGGATTAAAGCAAGCACCTAGAGCTTGGTATGAAAGACTCAGTGCATTTTTATTAGAACATGGCTTTATTAGAGGTCAAGTAGATAATACTTTATTTAATAAGTCCAAAGTCAAAAATATATTGATTATGCAAATATATGTTGATGATATAATCTTTGGTTCTACTGATGAATCTCTTTGCAAGTATTTTGAAAAGCTTATGCAGGGAGAATTTGAAATGAGCATGATGGGGGAGCTCAATTACTTCCTCGGACTGCAAATCAAGCAAGGAAAAGAAGGATCACATTGTAGACGATGCTTCCGCGGTGCCCATAAAGAGGGGGGAATGAATAGTGGTGTGGGTATGATGTGTGTGTGATATGGAGTGGATGGCGAAAAAGACAATAAAATAAAAGATCGTGATCGCTAGGCACGCGAGGGTGCCGAATGGAGGCGCACGCGCGAGGGGTGCGGATGAAGGAAGTGATCGTTTACGTACCTTTTTAGTGGAAGGAGATTGCACGGGGGAATGTGGGTCCTCTCTTCCTCTACGAACACGACCGGACGCGATAGAGGGCATTTTCTCGTTGATTACCCTGACAAAAAGGACAAAGAAAAGTAAAAAGGGGGATTAGCCATGTGTAGTACCAAATCCTAAAAATAAAGAATTAATGAAATAAAAGAACATGGAGGTGTACTTACCGGGTGGTGGCTTTTAAACCCCTAAAGAATGTGGGTGTGTGTAAAATGCATGCATGTGTGTGTGTGTTAAAAAAGGAGTACAAAGGCCACGTGGGGCCCGGAGGAGATGAAAGTGAAGAGAAAAGAGAAAGGAGAGGGGGTACTTCCCCGAATGGGCGGTATGACGGCGTTGCCGGTACAGACAGAATGGATGAAGAGGAGGAGGAAGACGTCGCCCGCCTCGCTCCGAGGTACGTGGACGATGGAGAGGACGCCGACTCCGAACACTGTGGGAGGAAGGCGTGGATTGCTCGGAGTAGAGGGTCCCCGCGGGTCGGAGCTGAGACGTGAATCCGACAGGGCTTCGCCGCTCTGAATGCCCCCTGAACAAATGACCCTCGGGGGTCTATTTATAGGCATCAGATTCTTGAATCACGTCCAAAGAAGGAGCCGCGATTATGAATTGAATCGCGTCCGGGCGGCAGACCGCGATTAAGAAAGTCAAATCGATGTGACATGCGCATGATGGCCGTAGCCTGCGGCTATGTTTGGAATTGCGTTCGGACAAGCCGCCGCGACTTGAATCGCGGCGGGCCGCCCGAACGCGATTACAATATGCGTGGTTCCGAGGAAATCGACTTATAAATGCGCTGTCGGTTCGGATTTGACTTTCTAAATCACGTCGTGCCACCCATACGCGTTTTCAGGATTTTCTCACGATTTCCGAGCGTAGGCTCTCAAGTGCGGCAACTTCCGGGGCCATAGCCTTTTTGACTTTAAATCGCGGCGGCTATACTGGACGCGATTTTGTTTAGAGCATGTGTTGATGAACGCGTCCAGCATGGCCGCCGCGTTAAGGTCTTGAATCGTGTTTAAAAGGCGTCCACTGTAGTGGACGCGAATCGATGAGGCTGTGCCTTAACCAAATTTAGCGCCCCCGGAGACCCCCGCCGGGGCGCTGCCCCGGACCCCCGCGACCTGACTGCGCAGGTCGATCCGCGACCGAACCACATGGGGAAGCACTGAGAAAGAAAGGGTGAGATCTAGAAATATTAGAAAAAACACTCTTGCGAGGCAAAAAGAGGGTCATTTGTGGCATTATGGCGCAATATGAAATTTGCCCGCGGTGGAGCCAAATTCGCGTGTCTACACATATCTGTCAAGCTAAATACACCAAAGAACTATTAAAGAAGTTTGATTTTGAAAACACCAAGCCACTGTCAACACCAATGAGCACATCAACAAGGCTAGACAGTGGTAAAGATGGTAAGAAAGTAGATCAGAAGCTTTATAGAGGTATGATAGGTTCATTACTTTATTTAACAGCAAGTAGACCTGATATATTGTTTAGTGTATGCATGTGTGCTAGGTATCAGGCAGATCCTAGAGAGTCTCATTTAATTAGTGTCAAACGGATTTTTTAGATACTTAGCTAAAACTCATGATTTAGGATTATGGTATCCAAGTTCATGTGAAATTAATTTAGTAGGATATTCTTATGCTGACTACGCTGGATGCAAGATAGATAGAAAAAGCACCAGTGGTTGTTGTCAATTTCTTGTAGGATGTCTGATATCATGATCCTCAAAGAAGCAAAATTCAGTAGCACTATCTACAGCTGAAGCTGAGTACGTGGCTGCTGGAAGCTATTATACACAACTCTTATGGATCAAACAGCAGCTTGAGGATTTTGGACTAAATATCAAGACAATTCCCTTGTTGTGCGATAACATCAGTGCGATAAATCTCACCAAGAACCCAGTTTAGCATTCAAGGACAAAGCATATAGAGGTTAGATATCACTTTATTCGTGATCATGTAGCAAATGGTAATATAGATATTTCCTTTATTGATACTCAAAATCAGTTAGCAGACATCTTCACAAAGGCTTTACTCGAAAAGAGATTTACGTCTCTTAGAAGGAAATTAGGCGTGTGCAATTTGTGATAGATTTGTCTGTAAATAACTGAAATAACAATTATTTCAGAATATTAATTATTTTTCCCTTGAAATTAAGAAAATTCTTTAAATATTGCTTGCTTCATAGTTATCTTTGACGATTCGTAATTTTAAAAGGATTTATTCCTGTCGAACCAGTCTTTTGTCGTTTTATGTCATTATGGCATTTTTCCCCTTTATCTGATAAAAAACCGAAATCTGTGCCATACTGATTCACCTCTTGCTCTCTTTTCCTTCAACTTGATCGACTCCCTGTGATTTCAAAGTCTCCACCTCTTCCGCGAGAAATTTCTTGAGGGTTTCTGCTCCAATCTTCATTCCAATCATCCAGAACCTTTCACCATTCAAATCCATGGCTGTTTCTGGAGTTTCCGGCACCGTTGGGGGCTATGGAGCTGCGTTCCTCACCGCCGAACAGCAAGAGAGGTTTACCACTGTGAAGACCAAGCTGTGCGGAAACAAAGCAGTAGATATTGCGGATTTGGAGAAGAATGGAATGCATAGCATCGTAGCAGCCATGGAGAGAATGAAATGGACAAAGTTGGCAACCCTGTTAGAGGTGAGTTATCCAGACCTGGTGAAAGCATTTTTTGTTTGCTTGAAGACCGAAGAGGATGGGTCTTTGACATCCACCATCAAGGGAACCCAGATTAGGATCACATATGCCTTGTTGGAGTCTCTGTTTGGGGTTTGCACCACCGGTCACAGTGGAGTTCACACTGTCGACATCTAGGTGAAGGGTCTAGGGATTGTTGGTCCCGAGTTTAGATTGAAGGACGGGAAGATAGATATTAACCATCTGAACGCATTCAACCGCATTATGCATTTTATTGTGTGTTAGATACTGGTCCCTAGGAGTGCTACCTTTTCTACTTGTACAAAGGCGGACTCCGATCTGATGTTCTAGGCTATCCAGAACCAGAGCATAAACATGGCAGAAGTGATTTTAGAAAGGATGAAGTTTGCACATGCTCAAGTTTGGGACAATAAGAGTAAGCTGAATGTGTCCCTTCCCTATGCCCATTTGCTAACCAAGATTTTTCAACATTGTGGCATTAATCTATCTGGGGCGATGTCAGAAAAGATGGGGCAGGCCATTCGCAGCAGGAACTTGAAAAAGAGTGGTTTTTCTTTGGTCAGTGGAGTGTGGACCAAGACCTCAGTGGCTGAGGGTGAGGCCATCATTGGCGAAGCCCAAGAAGTCCAAGAAGAGGCAGTTTCAGCAATTGTAGCAGCAACAGTACCAGATGCTCAAATTGAGCAAGAAGATGCAAGGGCAGAAGCGCCAAGCATTCATGAACAGCAGATACAAATACCTTTGGTTCAAGCAGAATCAGCAGCGGCAGCAGCAGATGTCCAAGGTAGTGAAGCAGAAATCAAAATTGAAGACTCAATGGCAAGCAGTAGCAGGATTGAAGATTTTCCTCAAGAGAATATTGAGCCAGTTGAGGGAGCTTCAGAAGCTATCAACCCCACCACAGTTGTGGCATCTATTCTTAGAAGTGTGCTGGAATCCATTTTGAGCACTCAGGGGGAGCCTGAACAGTCCTGTGAACCAGCAGCAAATGTTGTGGCATCTGGCCACATTCAAGAAACTGTCATGGAGGATGCTCCTATTCAGAGGGCGCAAGAAGAAGATGATGTTCCAATTGATACTCATATGGTTGATGCTCCTATTGAGGGGGAGCACAGTCAATTGAGAAGGAAGCAACATCTCAGGGGGAGTACACTGCTAGTGTCCCCGTTGATGATCAAGTCAGAGAAGGCATTGTGGAGAGTGCCTCAGATGATGTAAATGATGATCATGTGGAGCCCGTTGCAAGGGCAAGCAGCAAAGGGAAAGAAGTAGCTTCTGGGATTCCCCTCTTGACCAAGAGGCCACATCAGCGACAGAGGAAGAAGAAATTGAAGGTCAATCTGAAGCCCTGAGTTGCTAGAATGGATGAACAAGGAAAGATCCTATGCTCTGTGCAATCTGATATTGCTTCTATCTTTATAACCAGAGTACTTCAGCTAAGGAGATGGGCATGGTCAGAAATGCAGTTAGATAGGTGCGCAGTGAGCTTATTAGCATTAAGGCTGCACTTGCAGATTTGGTGAGGGTGCAGTCAACAAATGCCCCTCCTGCTCCTTCTCCTACAGAACCAGTCCGCAGTTCTGGGCCTTCAGAGGCCAGGCAACAAGATGCTAGGCCATCAGGGCCAATTTCAGCAGAACCAGCAAGGCCATCTGGGCCACAGGTTGTTGAAGAGGTAGCAACTACAGTGCAGGATCATGTTAAAGCTGTAAAGACTGAGTCACCAGGGCCAATAGAGGATGTTTCTGGCCAACAGGGCCAGTGGTTTCCGAGGGTGGGATTCCAAGAGTAGAAGAGCCAGCTGTAGCTCCAGAAGCCCCTGATCCTTCTCCTCTTGCAACTCCGGCCCCTCCTTCACCACCATCTTCCTCCACAGCACCACCAGCACCTATCCCTTTCAAACAACCCATGCCTTGCACCATTTCATCTCCAACACCATTTCTTTCTGAATCCTCCTCATCTTCTGCCATCTCCATATCCATTCCTCCACCTTCTCCCATCATTGAAAACCCTCCAGCCTCCTCCTCAGCTGGAGCCTCATCCTCCTCTGGTCCTTCTTTAGCTGGACTATCCATCATACCTTCTCCTACCCATCAGTCATTTCTTCATCCTCCTACTCCTCCCTCCTTTGTTACCTTTATACCTGAAAGTGCACAACTTGAAGGTCCCTTTCTCAAAAAAATTTGAGGATGAGTTGAAATTACCACAATCTGCTCAGTCCTGAAAGTTGGTTCTCATGTCCACAGAACTGACTCTCTTACTTCTAGTCCTTCTTCTAAAAAGAGAAAACTCTCCAACACTCTTGCTCTTCCTAAATTTCCCCTCTCTGGTTCTCTTTCACTGTTGAGAATCGAAGAAAACCCATCTATTGTGAATATCTCCAAAAATGTATCCTTTCCACCATTTTTGGTGTTCCTCATCTTAATCTAACTGATCATCTCAATGTTGTTCTTCCCTATTGCCACATCTCCAAAGCTGATCAATCTAAAATCTTCTAAATGGTTGAATGCAAATCTGAAGATCAGTGGGCCAAGGGGCACAAGGCTCTCTACATGAAATTTCTACTTGCAAAGTCTGATCGGTTTCCACCCCGGGATTCCCCACTCACTCCTCTGAGTGGTTTGTCTTCATCACAAGTCTACTAGGCACCCTTCATTCAAAAGGAAGTAAAGCTCATCAGGTACTTCCAGCTCTTCAATGACTATCGTTATCTCCACAATTTGCCTGAAATTCAGTTGGGTCAATTTCAGGGAGCTGTTGTTTTGCTTAAAGTTGAAAGCCCAGTTAACTGTTTTTTCAAAGTAGATTTCACTACCCTGAAAATACCAGAGACTGTGTTTCTCCCCAAACTGCATTCCTTGGTCATGGACTCATCAGTTGGTCCTGTTATCTTTGAGAGATTCGCTCGCGTAATGGGAAGGATCTCAGCTCAGCACGGTCGTCTCCCTTCCTTCCAAAGATTCCTCTTCTGGGAATTTCACCTAGGCCATATCACCTCTGAGGTTCTTGCACTTCTTTTATCTGAAAGTGAAAAGTGTAAATACAGATCTCGTCCTTTTTTCAGGGGACGCGGTCCACTACAAAGAGAAATAGGGGTGGATGAATAGTGGTGTAGGGGTGTGTGTGTGATATGGAGTGGAAAGTGGAAAAATACGGAAAATAAAAGATCGTGATCGCCAGGTGCACGTGGGCACCGAATGGGGAATGCACGGCGAGGGGTGCGAGTGGAAGAAGTGATCGTGAGCGTACCTTTTGGAGCGTGGGGAGATTGCGCGGAGATGATGTGGGTCCTCTCTTCCTCTATGAACACGGCCGGCCGCGGTAGAGGCGTTTTCCGTTTGATTACCCTGAAAAATAAGACAAAGAAAAGAAGGGGATTAGCCCAAAAATGTGTAGTATGCAATTCTAAAAGAATGAAATGAAACAATAAAAGGACATGGGGGCGACTTACCGGGTGGTGGCTTTTAAACTCCTAAATTGGTGTGTGTGTGTGTGTGTATACATGCATGTGTGTGTATGAAAGAAGTAAAAGGGGTGCGTAGGGGCCGGAGGAGAAGAAAATATAAAGAGCCACGTGGGGCCCGGAGGACGTGGAAATGCAAATAGAAAAGGAGGGGGGGTGCTTCCCCTGAGTGGTGTGTGTCGTGGCGGCGATGCCAATTGGACGGACGGAGGAAGACGAGGACGAAGCTCCCGCTTGCTCCGACGCGCGTGAGGAAGACGGACGGCTCCGAACACTGGTGGAGGAGTTGGGTCGCTGATCCGGCAGGGCTCCGCCGTGGGGAAGTCGCGGGGAGAATCTGGCAGGGCTCCACCGGGGTAGAGAGGGTTGGATAAAATGGCTACCCACGGGGGTCTATTTATAGGCACTGGATTCTTGAATCGCGTCCAGACAGGAAGCCGCGATTATGAATTAATCGCGTCTGGGTGGCAGGCTGCTATTTAGAAAGTCAAACTGATGTGACAGGCACATGATGAACGCAATCTGGACCATACCTTCGAATTGTGTCGGGCCAGGCCGCCGCGATTTGAATCGCGTCCACCTTGTCCGCTGCGATTAAGACTTGTATGGTTTCGAGGCAATCAGCTCATAAATGCACTGTCTGCTGACACGAGATTTCAGATTTGACCTTCTAAATCGCGTCCACTGACAAGGACGCGATTCAAGGATTTTGTTATGAGTACACGGCGTGCGCGGCCATAGGCTTTTTGACTTTTTAAACGCGTCGTCCTTGGTGGACGCCTTTCTAATTTGAACATGTGACGGAAAAAGGCCCTTAAATGCGTCGGTGTTGACCGCCGCGTCAAAGGACCTAATTGCGTCCACCAAGACCGCCGCGTTTAAAAGGTGTCCACTGTAGTGGACGTGAATCAATGAAGCTGTGCCTTAATCAAATTTAGCTTCCAGGGGCGCTGCCCTCGAAGACCCCCGCCGGGGCGCTGCCCCCAGACCCGCGTCCGAACCACCTGGGGAAGCACTGAGAAAGAAAGGGTGAGATCCTGAAATATTGGGAAAACACTCTTGCGAGGCAAAATAAGGGCCATTTGTGGCGTTACGGCGCAATATGAAATTTGCCCGCGGTGGAGCCGAATTCGCGTGTCTGCAAAAGGCTCTCACCTACCAATTGGGAAAAACATTACAACCAATCTGCCCTTCAACTGACAACTTTGAACAGTTCCTTGTTTAAGGCAAGCAAGCCTCCTCTCTCGGCTGAAGCCTTCTTAGATTTGAATTCCATCAATCTAGTTCAAGAGCCCTATGCTCAGTGGGTAGCGCGATACACACTTTTTGTGGCTTTGACGAAAGATCTCCTGCAGCATCAGATCCACTACCCTGTCAAGATCAACCAATTTCTTCAGTTTGCCAGTTTTGGTTCTTTCACTACCTTCAAGGTCTCTCTTGGCAAAGATGAATATGGCACCTTTATAGATGCTCAGCGCCAACTTCATATCAAAAGAATGCTTCCTGACATGGGGTCATCTTATTCTATCGCTTTTGGGGCTTTTCAGGCCTATTTTGAGGAGCAAGAACGTAAGGCTTTGCCCATTATTCAGCGGCATGCCTCTCTTCTGTCTCCTACTTTCTACCTCCCTATAACCCCTCAAGATAAATAGAAAAGTTCTTTGTATATTTTCTCCTTTCTTCTTTGTCTCTGTATGATATCTTTTTGCTTAATGACAAAAGGGGGAGAAATATAGTGTTTCTGAAATACATTTCTCATTTTATTTCTGCGGATTCACTTAAATTTATTTCATCAACATCTATGAATCTTGTTATGTTTTGTCATCACCAAAAAGGGCGAGATTGATGATCAGCTTATCCCCGTATAATTTAGATACATTACATATCTATTTTGATGATTAACAAAACTAAAATAAAGGTTAATCTAATAAGGTTTCCTTGAGATTTGAGCACAGGAAATGAATCTCGAAATATCAAGAAAAACTAGTAAGTATCTTCATCCTATAATACTCTAAATGTTATAACGATTTCCACTCATATCGATTTCGATCTCAGAACGATTCGCTAAGTGATCATATCGATTTCGATCTCAGAACGATTCTCTAAGTGATCATATTGATTTCGATCTCAGAACGATTCGTTAAGTGATCACATCGATTTTTTTTCACAACGATTTGATAAGAGAGAACAATGATTTGCTCTCTCACATCGATTTGTTCTCACATCGATTGGTTTCACATCGATTTGATAAGTGAAAACAACGATTTGCTCTCACATCAATTCGGTTTCACATCAATTTGGTAAGTGAGAACAACGACTTGGTCTCACAACGATTTGTCTCTCATAACGATTTGATTAGTTCCACATCGATTTGGTATTTACATCGATTCGACAAGTTACAACAACGACTTGGTCATTATAACGACTTGATAAGTTACACAACAATTTGCTTGCTATAATGATTCAATAAGTCACAACAACGATCTGGTCTGTGTAACGATTCGATAAAACAAAACAACGATTTGGTTGTAATGATTCGTTCTCAAATGATTCACTTACATAACGATTTCATAAGTGATTCTCACAACGATTTCATGAAATATAACGACTTGATATTCAAATATCTTGACAAGTCAAAGTCATCCCGCGTATTTCTCTTTTATCCATGCATTAAATATAACCGTACATTTCTCTGCACGATGCATGTACATATATCTTCTATTCTTATGCTTCTACATGTAATATCTTTTTGGAAAGACAGAATGGAATTTCTATTTTGATGTATTCTCACTCTAACGTTGACTGACAACAAGAGACAACTTAGCTGTCTACGTTTTAGCATTTAATATGTGCAGGTCTCTGACAGCACGACTCTATACAACATTGGATAAAGTAGAAGCTGGAGGATATCAAGAAGGATTTTCTTCTTACGTGCATGGAACACAAAGAACCGTTGACTGCAAAGGAAAGCCATGAAGTCTAAGGTTCTTTGAAGAGACAACAGATACTTCAACGACTACATTTTTCAAAGAAGATATAAATAGAAGACTGGTGCCTACGTGAAGATATATCTTGAGAATTCAAAATCTGCAAGCACCAT
The DNA here is from genome assembly GCA_014218235.1 of Colocasia esculenta. Classification (NCBI taxonomy): domain Eukaryota; kingdom Viridiplantae; phylum Streptophyta; class Magnoliopsida; order Alismatales; family Araceae; genus Colocasia; species Colocasia esculenta. Next base: position 141,058,091 of record CM024762.1, on the reverse strand, counting down.
AGAAGAGCTCAAGTCTCACTCCATCATTTTATTATAGCTCTTTGCTCTCTGTGTCTAGTGTAGAACCTTGAGAGAGCTTTTATGTACTAAGAGTGTTCGTTGTCATAGATTTTTTCCTCTCAGTCTTCGCTTCGAATCAAGCACTGTGCTATTAGCTTGGTCCAGGGGTGTATCATCCCTTGAACACATCTTTGTGTTGTTCCCTTCATGTTGAAGGAAGACCTGGGGGTTCCAGGGTGTTTTTTCCTTCGTGTTGAAGGAAGACCTGGGGGTTCCAGGGTGTTGTATTCCTCTTCAGGTTGTGAAGAGAAGACCAACTGCGGCTGGGTGTGTAAGTGTCCTTGAGGGGGACTGTACCCTTGGGTAGTAAATCCTGAGTTGTTGCTCAGGGACTGGACATAGGACTCCTGTGGAGAGGAGGTCCGAACCAGGATAAAATCTTGTGTAGTGTGATTACTTGTGCTTGTTTTGTGTTTGTTGTTTTCTTTTCACTAACACTAACAATCATCGAAGTGTTGTTGTGTGAACGTTTTTTTTTAATTTTTTTATTACAGGTTTTAAATAATCAAAATTTTAAAGAATCCCATTCACCCCCCCTCTGGGCTTGCTAGCTGGGCAACAGTTTGATGCTATTTCAGCTATTTTCATCGTTATCCATGCTCCCCTCAGCTTGGTTGGTTCGGATTTCTGGTGCATGGCATGAAGGTGATGTTCTCGGGTGTACCAATATGTGGTCGCGACACGTATGGTGTCGCGACCCAGATCGCGACAACCCGATACGTCGCCTTTTGGTGTGATGAAGCAATGCCCACCATGTCGTGTTATGGTTGCGACAGGGTGGCTGCCGCCTTCTCTTCGGGTTTACACCGTGTGTTGTGGGAGGCCTCAGGTGGTCACCTAGGCCTCTGTCTGTGGTCGCGACAAGGCCCTTGTCGTGACCGGATTGCGGCAGGTACTCTATCACCTTCTGACCTAGGTCGCGACATACAGGGTGTCACCTTCAGGTGGTGACAGCCTGTGCGTTGCCTTCTCAGCTAGAGAGGGACTTGGCGACCTGTTCGGAGTTTTCCTTCCGCTGCGACTCTGTTTCTCTTGGCATCTATGCTGTTCCTAGTATAGTGCTACTCCAGTCTTTCGCCTGGTGCTAGGCACTTAAAGGCTTGTCCGCGAGACAGGTTGTTACTGTTACCTGGACCCCCAGTCCCCGCGCGCCTGTTTGAGGGAGTTCTCTGGGCGGCGGGCGAGGTCGAGTCACAGACTCTGGTAACAGAGGGGAAAACTGTGGGGACAACGGCGTAGAGTCATTTGTAGATCTCTCTTAGTTGAGTCTGGGACGCTGAGGTGGTTTGGTGCTCTTCCGGTGTAGATCAGCTAGTCCTTTTTCTCACTGCCTCACTCTACGTGGTTCCGAAACCATTTAAAGGGGCCAGGCATGGGACCGTAGTCCGGCCAGACTATGGTAGTTGTGGTTACTTTAGTTCCACGTCTCACTCTGACAAGAGGTGCTAGACATGGACTGTCGGTTGAGGGTAAGGCGTGTGGTGCACCTGACCGGTCGACTAGTGTAGTATTCTGTAGCTAGTGGTCTTGTACAGACAGTTGTTCACTGTCTGTGTTACAGCCTTGGGTTCTTCCCAGTGCCGTGTTTTACACGGGTTTTGGGTCCTGATGTTTAGCTTAGATCGTAGACCGTGTAGTTTCTTTACGCTTCCACACTTTACTCTGTTAGTAGGATAGATTTACTACTTTATTTTATTATTGCACATATAGATCTATTCTGCTGTTATAACTAGTGGGAGATTGGTAGTCCCTACTGGGCTTCTTCGTGAAGCTCATTCCCTCTTTTACAGGTGAGACTTCTGTGGACGTGTTTTTTTTTCAAAACACACCTCACAAAGAGATGATTAAAAAAAGAAGAATTTTAAGTAAGAAAGAAAAAAAAAACTAAAAGCGTGGTGAGGGAAAAAAGCCAGAGAAGAAGACGTGTGTGTGTGCACAAGATGGAGTGTGTGATCGCGAGACACACGTGGGTGTTGAAGGAAATGAGCTAAGAGGAAAAGTGGGTACTTACCTTCACCCAAAGATCGCTGGAGAGTGACGTGCGGGCTCTTCTTACTCCTTCCACCGGTCGGCCGGCAAAGAAGATTTAGCTCCAAATGAGGTTACTTTGCAAGAAAAGACAACAAGAAACAAGTGAAAGGAAGATTAGGCCTTGAGGTGTAGCAAAATAATCAAATGAAGTGGAATAAAAAGCATTAAAACAGGCGTTAACACACCTTGTGGGGTGGTGTTAAACTCCTAAAAGTGCGGGCATGGAGCAAAATGTTGTGTGTGTGTGTGGGAAATGGTGTGAGATGAAATGCACTAAGTGTAAAAGAGTAAAAAGTGAAAAGGAAAAGAGTGAGAAATGGTGATGTAGCCCACTACTTGGAGATGGATGAAGAAGAGAACGGAGTGGATGAAGCTCCTCCCGTCTCGCTCCAACGCAATGGGGAAGACGAGCGCTCCGAATTCCAAGAGAGGAAGACATGGAATGACTTGAGTTGAGGGTGCTCCTCCTTGACTTCGGAATGCGAGTCTCCAGTGTGGCAGTGCTTCGCCGTAGTGTGTGTGATAATCAAAACAATGGCATCGGGAGTCTATTTATAGGGAAAAATTCATTGAAACGTGTCTGGTACAGTAGACGCCTATCTTATGAATCGCGTCCGACAAGACTGTCACAATTTATAAGATTCACTTGCTCCGATTAAGCATTGCCAAACATCGATTATGTCTATTTTTATAATCACATCGGCAGTAGCCGCCGCGTTCCTAAACCTTCCGATTTGCGCCTATTTTTTTGCTAAATATCGAAAATGGAAACAATGAATCGCGTCCATAAAAGAGGATGCGTTTTGGAACAGAATTGTTCTTCTAAGGGAAATCGATCTTCTTCAGAGGAAGGTTAGAAACGCGTCCGACAAGCTGGACGCAATTCTAATTAGCAACTAAATCCTTCCAAAAATGATTTTGGAAATTGCCATAATTCAAAAATGGAAACTCTTAATCGCGGTGACCTTATTGGACGTGAATCTAAACAGGGTAAGCGCTAAAAAAGGAAGTGTAATACGTGTCGGTTTTACCCGCCGCAGATCATACACCCTAAAAGGCGTCCACTGTATCAGACGCAAATAACTTAGGTTCAATAGACCCCTTTGGACCTCTGTGAAAATTCCTAAAAAACCTTGGAAAAATAAAAAAATAGAAAAAATCACTCAAGAAGTTAATTGAAGGGAGCCACTTCGAGGCATTACAGTGTAACATGAAATTTGCTCGATATGATGCCAAAATGACGTGTCTACAGCTGCCTCGCCTTGGCGTCTGCTTTGCAAGGAAATGGAGCGAAGTGGCACGAAGTGAAAGCAATGAAATGGGGATGAACGAAGTGGAATGAGTGGAGTGACTAAAAAGTAAACGCCAAGGTGTGATGAGACACGCCCCGACAACATATGACAGTAGTTGTTTCTCAATTCAAGGTGAAGCAGTTTGTAGAAAACTTCAGGAGAAAACTCAAAGTCTGGGCGAAAGAGGAAAGGGTGTGCACGTGGGCACAGAAGGGAGAAAGATCAACTTCCAGCATCGGGGAAGTTTCTAAGGACACAATCTGTTAGGTTTCACCTTTGGGGGCATCTGCCACTGCCTCTAGTGGATCTTAGGGAAATAAGAGTGAATTGAAATAGGAACCCAAGGCAACGAGTTTCTAAAGAGATGATCTCCAAACAACAACACAATGAACTGAGTACTTGACTTGGAGTGGAATATTTCATGTTAATTGTACTTGAGGAACAAGTGGTTCTCTCAGTTAAAAATGAGAGTGATTATCCAAAATTATGCTCAAATCCTACATGATGCATGCTGGGTTAAAAGAAAAAAAAGATTAAAACAAGAGAAATTATAAAGTAATCCAGGATAATATTGCTACGGTGCTAAAGTCAAGAGACTGGATGGAATCCATCATCCTTCTGTAGCGCAACATCCTATCCTCAAGTCGTAAAGATCCTCTGGAATCATCATCGTTTTTGGCGGAGGAGGGGAACTCAAATTCCAGATTCATCAGAGCCTCAAGGTCCTTGATGTTCTCTAATAAGGTATACCATATAGTAAAATGCAATATATACAATACCAGATTGCCGAAGATAATCATGAGTTGCACGGAGAACAATGGGTCCACATTCTGCGCTCATAGATTCATTAGCATTGACAAGCAACAAATAATACAGGAAAATGTGAAAATAAAGTTGCTTGAAAAATCACGGCGGGAATACTGGACGCTTTTCATCTGTCCTGAATCGCGTCGACTTAGTCGACCGCGTTTTAACTTCACCTGTCGCAATGGAAGTCGGACATCACTCCATGAATCGCGTCCACTGCGTCAGACGCGATTTAGGCCTTCTATCCAAGACTTGATTTTCTTGCCTATTTCATCCTTTCCTCCCTTTGGGTGCTTGCCTCCGGGCTAATGCGAGTTGGGGGGTTATAAAACACCCCCCAAACAGCTCTCTTCATGCTCTTGAGCTCTCCAAAGTGCAGAATTCAAGTGATTGAAGCAAGAAGAGAAGGAGAAGAAGGAGAAGAAGCTTTGAAGCAATGAAGTATGTTGATGCTCCCTCCTCCAAGAGGCCAAGAGTGGATGGATTTCGGAGGCTTAGCCAAGTGGAGGGACACATCTGCAAGCTTGTTCAGGCAAAATTGGTAAGTTAATTGTAATGATTTGATATGTTCTTAGTACGTTCTTCAAGTTCTTAATGTGTTCTTGCTATGTTCTTCTCTCTCTCTCTCTCTTTGCTTTTTTCTTCTTCTTCCTTTCTCTCCTCCAATGTTATGGCCAATCCATGCTCAACCTCGCATGACCCATGCGCCATCCTCATGCACCATGCGCCCTTCCCTCATGGCCAATACTACCCATGCACACGACCATGCCATCCATGCACATGCCTACCTATGCCATAGGACTATCCTCTCTTCCCGGGCAACCGGCATTATATGCACCTCCCATGGCTTCAAAACCTTACCTCCACCATTAGTCTTGACATGACCAATATCCTTAGGAAGTGGGGGATCAATAATCTTGCTGTCCACGCTAAGAGATATCATGAAATCCACCTTGACTGAGCAGCTCTGGGGGCATTAGTTGAACTTTGGCATCCCCAAACCCACACTTTCCTCTTCAAGACTTTTGAGGACACCGTCCTATTGGAAGAGGTTGAATTGTTGCTAGGCTTGAAGCGGATGAAGCAAGGGGAAGAGGATGAAATGGCGATCATGCCGAGGAGCTTTACTAGCAGAGCAGTGCTGGAAAGTTTCATGGACGCAAGGGCGGCCCAAGATCTCAAGACTGACAAAGGGATTAATTTGCAAAGATTGGCGGCCTGGACCATGAAGGAGATACCAAAGGCAGAGGATGATACGGGGCTGGATAAAACGATGAGGGGATTCGCCATCTGTGTGGCGGGTGCACTTCTCTTCCCCTCAATTGACAACATCTTGGAGGAGGATCAGTTAAGCGCGGTATGCGGCATCTGGGAGGGCGAGAGACTGGGACCGACGGTGCTAGCCTTCCTCTACAGCGGACTGACGGTAGCGAGCTTGGGTAGGCCTCCTTATGGTTCAATGCTATTACTTACTTATTGGACTGACCTGCACTTTAAGTTTGATCTGAGCAGTGAAGTCCCTAGCTCGTCCTGAATTTTCTCCAAGAGTCCGCTCAAGCACTTGGACAACTTAGTTGATCTGGAAGGGCGCGTGGCTAATCGGGTGCCACAACTTAAGACGCGGGATGATTGGCGTGTCCATCTCCGGAGCTTGCCCAAGAATGCCTTTACTTGTATTCCGGCGCCTCTTCTTACTAGGGACTTGCGGACAAGTCTAGCACCCGATGTGGACTTGCGGCTGATCGGGGTGTCCAAGTTCGTGCTTTACAACCCACACCGTTGTCTCCCCCAACTTGGGCTTCCACGGTGCAACTTTGAAGGGCCGTCTCACCTTTCACCAATCAAGAGGCGGGAAATCAGAACGAACAATGATGGTGAGGAGGCGGACACAATTAAAGCACTGTGGGAGGTCTGCTCCTATAGGAGGCCGGTCCTAAATGTGGAGGAGGTGGAGGATGACTAGATGGCTTATGTAAGGGAACTCGGAAAAATTTGGCCCAAGGTGGCTGTTTGTAAACGCCGGAATTAATTCCTCAATAAGATTTATATAGCATCCTTAACACGGCCAAAAAACACCCTTATGCATGATCGTATTATCCAAACACTTTTGATTTTATCCTCAAAACAAGCCCTCGAATGAACCTTTTAAATCGCGTCTGCAATAGATGCCGTGTATTACCTTCTTATACGCGTCCACAATAGCCGATGCCTTTCACTTTAATTACGTCCTATGTCGCCGACGCGCTTCAATTGTACTTCAAAATTTGAAAAATCGTGTGCCTTAAAGTTTGCGCCAGGGTAATGATGACACTTTGAAACACGTCGACGACCTCCGACGCAATAAAACAGACAGTTCAAATTCCTGTCCACTATAGCGGATGCGATTTCTAATCTCACCGAAGGCTACAAAATGCCCGAGGGTGCCTCCTTCTCACCCTTTCGACTCTCCAAGCTCTCACACTCTCATCTCTCTTGCTCCCTCACTCTCTCGACTCTCTCTTTCCCACTTTAGCTCTCTCTCTTTCTCCCTCTTTGTACCCCGATGATGAAGGCAGCCAAGCGGCGTCGTGGCGAGGGTTCGTCGGCGATGCAGGAGACGACGACGTCGGTGACGGTGGAAACCCCAGGGTCGGAGGCGAGCGCGATGGTGAAGAGGCAAGGAGGTGGAGGCGAGGTCGCCTTGGGCAGGAAGCGCCCTCACGACCGGATTCGGTAAGTGCTCGAACCTTACCTCTTTTGGTTTGAGGTATAAAGAGAAGGGGTGGTGCCATCGACACCAGAGAGGGTGAGGGAGTGAATCACATCGACAGCCACTGCGTTTCAACATGAAACGCGGCCTACACAGCGGATGCGTTTCAAACTGAACTGCGGCCACTGTGTTGGACACGATTCAAAGAGCTATCCGAGAAGGGGAGATCTGGCCTGTTTTGCATAGTTATGGTCTTTTTATTGTGTGCTGACTCATGTGTGCTTTGTGTAGGGAATAATGAAGCCGAGGACCCAATGGCCTTTGGTCTTAGCGGCGTATCAGGCGCTCCCGGACTTCCAGAGGGAGCGAGTTCGAGGGATGGGGTTTGGGTCGATCTTGGAGATCGAGCCCTTTTATGTTGATAGCCCCCTGATACAGGCCCTGAGAGAGAGATGGGACCGGGTGAGTAGAGCCTTTTTGTTTCCCTGGGGGCACATGGTGCCATCTTTGGAGGATGTGACCCAGATCATGGGATTACGGGTGGATGGTGAGGCGGCGATGGGAGTCACCTATGCTGATTATACAAAGTTCGCGCAGAACTTGTTGGGGTTGGAGCCCAAAGGTGAGGATGAGCTCGGCGACCAAAGGATGATCGACCGAGTGGAGTTGTTGGAGAGCCTGGGCCTTCGGGGTGTGAGGCAGAGAGGCGAGGAGATGCTGCAAAAGTTTATGTAGCGTGCAGCGGGGCTGGCCTGGGTGGTGTACGGCCAGGACCCTGAGGACCAGGAGCAGGCGGACCGGGACCTGAGAAGGTTCCTAGTATTTTTCCTAGGCAAGATGCTACTGACCACCAAGGGAGACGGCATCCATTTCTAATTTCTGGAGATCTTGGAGGACCTGGGGAGGGTAGGTCAGTGTGCGTGGGGTGCGGCCTTCTTGGCGCACACCTTTGCAGACCTCTCCAGTGGCACAAGGAGAGAGACGACCGTGAGCGGAATTGCGCCCTTCCTTCAGGTACACTTCCTTGCCTTTGCACTTCTTTTTCAATTCCTGCACTTTAAAATTATTAGTTAAACTAATCAGTGTGTGCATGTTTGCAGGTGTGGTCATATTACTACATCCCCTTGGGCAGGGCGACTGAGGTGCGTGCCGACGCACTACCCCTTGCACGGAGGTGGCTTCCAGTGGTGACAGCAGCGTCTTTCTCACTGCAGCTTGACACGCTTCGTCGAGATATCCGGGACTTCCCGGCACTCTTGGTACGTGCCTATTCAATTTCTTTCCACGCATTTAAATGATGTGTGACTGGCTGACTTATGCATGTGTGCAGGTGGTGTGGCAGCCCTACGTGGGATGGGTGATGACGGCTAGCTGTGGGTAGAGAGCGTCCATCCTCAGTTCGGGAGGAACCTCTATGTCCACTGCTTGAACGAGATTGAACTGCTTCGCCTCCGGCTCACCACCCGCACCCTGGGGCTGCACCAGAAATGGCATGATAAGTCCGAGCCCAAGGGGATCGGGCGGAGGACACGGGGGAAGGCAAAGCGGGTGGACTGGCGCCTGCACTTCCCTGACCAGTATGTTTACTTGCTGATTTGGAGCCTGGTGCTCCGGGAGGGGATTCTAAACTATGCTCATATTAGGCTGCTGCTGGGGTGCTTGGACCTGATGTTGCTGTTGTTGTTGTTGTTGCTGTTGATCCTGTCTAGGCGGGCTTCTCACCTTCATCTCAGTAATGTATTTCTTCATTTCCTCCCAGTCTATTCCCCCATTATCATTCAAATCATAGATACAATCCTTAAAGTGAAAAAATGCTTCCAAAGTGTGGCCCGGTCCCCGATGGAATGCACAATAACGGGAGGTGTCAACATTGGGAGGCCATTGTAGCCTTTCCCTCGGCAAAGTGAGTGCATTGGCGGCCATGAGAGCATTGAAAATATCGGTCAAGGTCTCTGGCAGGGGAGGATATTGGGCTCTTCTTGGGCCAGGGGGACGTCTAGGCTATTGGGGCTCGTAAGTGCCTGGGGGAGGAACTTGGTTGTAGTGTGGGGGAGGTGCAGGAGTAGGTTGTTGTTGTTGGTATTGAGGAGGGGCAGGTTGGCGGTACTGAGGTTGCTGAGGCTGGCGATATTGTGGAGGCTGTTGTGGTTGGTAGTAGTGGTTGTTGGGAGGCTATTGGTATTGGGGCTACTGGTATTGTGAAGGTTGTTGGGGTTGTTGAAGTGGTGCTTTGAACATTGGAGGGTTGTTTGGTTTGGAGGCCAGCTGCTAGGGCTGTTGGGTCTTGGTGTTAGTGTTGGGACGGTAGGTGGACGGACTAGGGTTGCCCATAGCACTCACCTGCTCGTTTTGTATGACCCCCTCGGTCGTGGGACTGCCAGTAGGGGGTGCACCACTACCTTTCTTAAATGTCTGGGCCTTCGGCTCAAACATGGCCATAATCGGAGAGTCCTTCAGTTGAGTCTGGATGTATCGGGCTCTCTCATACAACTCCTCCATTGTCGTCAACTTGTTCATTTCCAGAATATGCTTGAACTGCGGTGTGGCGTTTGCTGTGATCATCTTTACTTGTTCTGGCTCGGACAATGGGTCCCTCAGCCTCTCAGCCATTGATCTACATCGGTCAGCATAGTGTGTGAAATCCTCGTCTACCTTCATCCTTTCATCCATTAAATCAGTGATTGACAGTGCTAGACCAACCCTGTCCCTATACCTCTGTAAGAACTTTCTCTGCACCACTTCAAAATCTTCGGCACCTGCAGGATTCAACGAATAAAACCACTCAAGGGCGGGCCCATCTAATGATCGGTGGAAGAGGAAAGCAAGGGCCCGATTGTCATTCTACCAGAAGGAGGATTCGTACATGAATTCCTTGATATGTACGAATGGGTTGCCGGTGCCATTGTAGCGGCAGTAGACCGGCAGCTCAGAAGGGGGGAGGTGAAAAACTAGCATAGAAGGGAGCGCTAGTTCAAATGAGTCCTTGGGTGCGGACACCCTCTTCAAGTCTTGTTCCAAACGACTCACCTTCGCCAAGAGGGCTTGGGTGAGTTGATCAGAAGATGGTTTGGGAGGTACCCCAGAAGAAAGGTGGTGGGGCACACTCACCTGAGTATAGTAGTGAAGGGGAGGTGCGCCAGCGTGCAAGGAAGTATGGGCTAGAGCCAGAGGAGGGTGAGTGGGCCTTGCCGCAGAGGGGCTTGGCTGTGCAGGAAAAGGCCTCCTAATAGGGCTGTGGGGGCGAGAGTGGGTAATAGAATTGGCCTACAAAGGGGCAAGAGAGGCTCGGACCATTGGGTCGTAAGCAGGTTCAGTATAAATACCCGCATTTGGGTGGAGAATTTGAATTGGATTGGGGATGGATTTCCCCTTGAGGGCGGCCTGGACCTCCTGGAGTTGGAAGGCTTGGAGGCCTTGAAGAATGTCCACGAGTTGGGACATATCAATGGATGTGGAGGCGTTTGCAGTGGAATGCCTCGGGGAGAGTTGAGGAAGTTGTGAATCCACCGCATGAATATGCGAGGTGGATGGATTGATGTGGGGTTGGTTATTGAGTTGTGCAAGTTGTTGATTAGATTCATACACCTCATCATACGTGTCATCATAACCCATGTCTTCATACTCATCCATTAGGAGAGATCGGCCTGAATGAAGCTGCATAAAACTTCAGACAACAAGTTGATTAACGGAAATTAGCAAGCAACTACTCAAAAAAAGTGTGAGAGAAGATGTTAACAGATTTTTAATCAAAGACTTGAGGATGCTTACGTCCAATTAAATGTTCAATAGAGTTCAAGATGGATAATAATTGCAATGTATCACTCCAATTGGGTATGGGCCTAAGTAGGTAACATGAGAACTTTGGGCCCACTAAACAACTCCCTCCCACGCAACGGGTGCTCTATCACGGGTCTCCAGGGTGGTACAACCTGCTCGGACCACCGTGAGGGAATCCACGGGGTACGGAGACTTACGGAGGTCCCGATGAGGATTCTCTAGCCCAATGAGACGGAATGCCCAATGGGGAGATATCCCTCACCGAGAAAGGTGTTTAGATCCTAGGAACAGGAGGGAAGAAGGTCCCTCAGCCGAAGGTATGCCCTGTAAGTGATGCACAATGCAAGGGATGGCAAAAACCCGCCCTGATCTTTGTGGCAGACTGAATCGCGTCCAGTACAGTGGCCGCGGTTCAATTGAATCACGTCCGTTCAGTCGGTCGCGGATCTGACAACTCACAGAAGCTGTAAAAGCCGCGGCAACTCCCTCCGGAGTCTGTCACAAATCGCATCGGGATAGTCCGCCGCACAACACCACAAATAGCGTCGCCTGTGCCTGATGCGAATCAAAGCAGTAACCGAAGACAAATATCAAAGCAGTAACCAATGTAGCATGATATCAACCACTCAAATATGATGAAAAATTAGGCAAACCCAGATGATTTCTTCAGGTGAAGGTGAGTAAACAGGGAGGGGAACAAGATTTTTTTTTTAAAAAATCAAATTCTATGAAGAAGTGTAGAGAAAATAACACAACTACAACTTGGTAATGGCAATGGGAAATCTTAAAGAGCACCACGTGGGGTGCGGAAGGAGGGGGGTGTACCGCGTGGGGTACGAAGGGAGAGACACACGTGGGTGTCGAAGGAGGGGCACACGTGGGTGCGGAAGGAAGGTAACCGGAACTAAAAAGAAAAGAGTCCCACCGTGATCGTCAATTTGTAGACGTATTTTTTTTCCAAAACACACCCCACAAAGAGATGATTAAAAAAAGAAGAATTTTAAGTAAGAAAGAAAAAAAAAACTAAAAGTTGTGGTAAGGGAAAAAGCAAGAGAAGAAGACATACATGTGTGCACAAGATGGAGTGTGTGATCGCCAGACACACGTGGGTGTCGAAGGAAATGGGCGAAGAGGAAAAGTGGGTACTTACCTTCACCCAAAGATCGCGGGAGAGTGACGTGCGGGCTCTTCTTACTCCTTCCACTGGCCGATCGGCAAAGAAGATTTAGCTCCAAATGAGGTTACCTTGCAAGAAAATACAACAAGAAACAAGTGAAAGGAAGATTAGGCCTTGAGGTGTAGCAAAATAATCAAATGAAGTGGAATAAAAAGCATTAAAATAGTCGTTAACACACCTTGTGGGGTGGTGTTAAACCCCTAAAAGTGCGGGCATGGAGAAAAATGTTGTGTGTGTGTGTGGGAAATGGTGTGAGATGAAATGCACTAAGTGTAAAAGAGTAAAAAGTTAAAGGGAAAAGAGTGAGAAATGGCAATGTAGCCCGCTGCTTGGAGATGGATGAAGAAGTGAACGGAGTGGATGAAGCTCCTTCCGTCTTGCTCTAACGCAATGGGGAAGACGAGCGCTCCAAATTCCAAGAGAGGAAGACGTGGAATGACTTGAGTTGAGGGTGCTCCTCGTTGACTTCGGAATGCGAGTCTCCGGTGTGGCAGGGCTTCGCCGTAGTGTGTGTGATAATCAAAACAATGGCCTTGGGAGTCTATTTATAGGGAAAAATTCATTGAATCGCATCTGGTACAGTAGACGCCTATCTTTTGAATCGTGTCTGACAAGGCTGTCGTGATTTATAAGATTCACTTGCTCCGATTAAGCATTGCCCAACATCGATTATGGCTATTTTTAGAATCGCGTCGGCAGTACCCGCTGCGTTCCTAAACCTTCTGATTTGTGCCTATTCTTTGCTAAATATCAAAAATGAAAACAATGAATCGCGTCCATAAAAGAGGACGTGTTTTGGAACAGAATTGTTCTTCTAAGGGAAACCGATCTTCTTCAGAGGAAGGTTAGAAACGCGTCCGACAAGTTGGATGCAATTCTAATTAGCAACTAAATCCTTCCAAAAATGATTTTGAAATTTGCCATAATTCGAAAATGGAAACTCTTAATCGTGACAGCCTTATTGGACGCGAATCTAAATAGGATAGGCGCCAAAAAAGGAAGTGTAATACGTGTCTGTTTTACCCGCCGCAGATCATACACCCTAAAAGGCGTCCACTGTATCAGATGCGAATAACTTAGGTTCAACAGACCCCTTTGGACCTCTGTGAAAATTCCTAAAAACCCTTGGAAAAATAAAAAAAATAGAAAAATCACTCAAGAGGTTAATTGAAGAGAGTCACTACGAGGCATTACGGTGTAACATGAAATTTGCTCGATATGATTCCAAAATGGCGTGTCTACAACTTCACAGCAGCACGTTCCGCGGCGGGCTGAGGAGATGGGTCCGTAGTAGACGGCGTCTTCCGTGAGCAGTGTTCCCCAGATTTGTGTACTTCACCCTCGGGGTATGCCCTTAAGGGACCTGTTATCCCCTTTACTTCTGCACTTGTACTTTGTCTACTTTGGGACTGTACTAGACTTGTACACTGTGTTGGAGTCTTTTCTTCACATGTTGGTACCTTTTTAGTGTGTTTAGTTGTTACTTACCTCTGTTACATATCTTGTTAGACTGGTCTGTTAGCCCTTTCGGGTCTTCAGGCCTGTGGGCGGCGGTGCCGATGGTCGGATCCTTGGTGGGAGTCGAGGGTCCGGGCATCGGGGCCGTTATATCACCACCATGGAGAGGAGAAAGCCACGCTGAAGATGAATACCATGCTGAGAAGAGACACCACACTCCTCACCACAAACCCCTCAAAACATCCCCACAGAGTAGCTCCACACAGAGGGGTCGGGGGAAAAACGAAGGAGAAAAAGAAAATGGGAAGAAGGAGACAGGTCTGATGGCTTCGCCTATATAAGCTTCGGACTTGAGAATGCAGCAGCCTGGTGTTCGCGTTCACTACTGAACGTGACAGCCACCCTGTCGCAATCCCAAAGTCCGCATCAAACCTGACTAACAGACTTGTCACGTGCCACCCTCGCATGCCTAACACATGAACGCGACACTTGACATGTCGCATTCATCTGACATCATCTCGACACGTGTCCCAACTGTCCTGACAACAAGATGACAAAAATGCATGTTGCGGTCAGAAGGTGAACGGGACGACGTGCCTATCGCGTTCCTATCAAGAACGTGACAGATATTCCGTCGCCTTTGCCTTCAGAAGGTGACGACCGAATACGTCACTGTAATCACGGGGATTGTGCCCCCCCCCCCCAATACACAAGCAAGTATTAAATCTAATAGTATGGAAAGAGGAATGTGATCGCCACCTAGATAGTTGCCTAATAAACGACGAAGATGTGGGCTAACTATGCTAGGAAAGGGATAGAGAACAGAAGTGGACCTGGTATCACGGCAGGATTACCTGTCGCGACGAGACTGATAACGCGTCGCCCTTGGAGGATGCGTCTCCTTGTCACGTCGTCCTCCTCCGTCGCGTTCTCTTCTGTGCGGGAGATGATGGATGGGACCTTCTTCCCGTCCTCCAGCCGGCTAGAGGACAAGAGCTCCTCGTGGAATATTGCTTGGGTGCCTGCCAAAACTAAGAGAAAGCAATAAAAATCCTATTAGAACAAGTTAAGTGTTGTATCCATTCAAAAATGAAAAGAAAAGAGGGAGCATGGTGGGAACGAACTTGGGGGTGGTTTTTAAACCCCTAGGGTGTATGAAAAAATGTGGGAATGGGAAGGGATGCAACCTATCTAGAAATGAAATAAAATGCATGAAGATAAAGGAAGAAAAGGGGGGAAGGAATGGATGAGCCCCATGTGGGGCGACTCCCTGGCTTGTGATGGCATCCAAAGCTTGTGCAAAGGCTCCTGAAAGAAGTGGGCGTCGCCGTCCTCACGTTCCACGCTCCATGGATGTGAAATGAGCAAGATTTTGAGGTGGGAATGTGAGGGAATGAGAGAAAATGGGAGATGTCACGCCCCTCCAATTTAGCAGCAGAATAAATCGGAGGAGAACGTGAACAACGAGTATGGTAACGTGTATTGCGCATACAGACGCAAACATCAGAGCATCTAACGAACAATAATTGAAATAAATTCTTCATTTCATTATAAAATCACTAATACTATTACAACCACTAATTCAGAGCCAATACCTAGGGCTCAATGACATCATTACATTGAAAAGAAATCTAAAGCAATAACTATTAGACTCCATAGTACTAGGGCAACTTCATGACTTGACTCCGGGTCACTCATTACTCGGGTCCTGTCCCATTGGTGTGTGTAACGTCATTGTCCGACTTACCTGAGACACAACTACAAATAACGAAGGGTGAGCGATAACGCCCAGTAGGACTTAAATCTCAGGATCAAGCAGGCTTTAAATAATTAATGCATTAAATGGCAGAGTAACTAATGATAGAGCGAGTCATGTAAAGTTGAGAAAGTAATAGCACAAGTAACAAGGTTCAGATAGTAGATGAATCAAGTATAGCACGATGATTAAAGTCAAGTCACGATAGAAACGATAACAACGCAACAGCATGTAGCGATAATGGCAAGCAATAGCAAGCGACAGGTATCTCAAGGAGAGATAGTAGTTGGTCATGTAAAGAGTAAATTGCACTTTGATTGATTTTCATCAATCGAGATAGTATAGCACTTTTGATTAACTTTCGTCAATCGAAATAGTAACACAATAACTCAAGATAGCAAGTATCAAGTAGAGCAAGTAGAGCGTATAACAAGATAGCGTGTAACGAGATAGCGTGTATGGTTGCACAACGGTGCACTAGTCGAATACGGCAATAGTCACTTCTAGGACAGTAGCCGTTCAGTAACAGTCTGCGATAGCACAGTAATCGCACAGTATGTCTGAACTCTTCAGACTAATAGTATAACAGTTTGTGATAGCACAGTAATATCACAGTACGTCTGAACTCCTCAGACTAAATGGATAGTAGTCAGATGTCTAGCCAATACAGTATAGTCAGAACCGGTGCAATGCAGAACACCGTCTATAGTCCCTGCAGGTATTTTAACCCCAGGACTAGATTGGAGCCCCTCGGACACTCTCCGTGCCCTGCACAGTATGCATTGGATACAGTAGAGTCACAAGACCCATATTATAGCGGTAGACAGTCATGAACAGTACAAAACAGTAGGAGCCATACAGCTCAAAGAGTACCAAGAGAGTACTAGATGAATAGACAAGAGAGACGAGATAGTAGAGTGAACGTGAATAGACGAGCGAGTAGAGTATTGATGAGATCTTATGGTCATTGCACAAGAAACGTCGAGTAACGAGCAATAGTAACAGTTGCACAACACACGCGTACGGCGTTGGCAGTCAGGTGGAATACACAACCCTTCTGCTGGCCTCGTTATGCACAGGTTCAGAGGTCCGGCGTGATACAAGATAAGAGCGAGAGCAACTAAGGCTGTTTGGATCTTGTCGATCCCTAAAGGGTATCATAGGTGTTAGGGTACAACCAGCTCGTCGACCATGTGGGAATCCATGGACAGAGGAGACTTACGGAGGTCTTGAACAAGGATTCACTAGTCCGGCAGAAGGAATATCCGGCGAAGAGTTCGTCCAAGTCAAGAAAAGTGTGTATATAGAAATAAGTGCCCGACGTTCTAAAGGAATTCTAGAACAGTGGAGCGTCGGTAACGGTATTCCAAACAACATGAGAACGAAGACAAGTTCATTTAAAATAGAGCAATTTAATGTACATTATTGTAATAAATTAACCAGATACATTATGAGATATTTTGTGCCAAGTCAAGCCATAATTGGATGGTTCAAGTATGTGAACGTGTGAGAGAAATCATAGATAGAAAGATGTCGTGTTATTACATTTTAAATCATTCAATATGACTCCATTTTATAACATGTGTTTTTAGCAAGTTTGATAACAAGGCAAGAAGTGGATAATCGGCAAGTAGAGAGCATGATCATGAACTTAAAATTAATTAAAAATTATGTAAACATGTTTTAACTTTGATATGGGTTGATAAATGTATGTTAAGACTTTCTAGAACCTTTTTAGAAGAGATCAAACTCACACATGCAAGGAACGGCGCAAAACGACGGAAACCAAGATGTATGCCTTTTAGAAGGCAAATGCAATCCCATCCCTTCACTTCCTAAGGTCATAACTCATTGATTTTTCATTCAAATCTCACACATGAATATACCAAATTGAAGCCCTTTGAATGAGGAATCCATCAAAGAAAACGGCTCATCAATCCGAGGTCTATAAAAAAAGTTATGGCCAATTAAGCGGACACAGGCAGAACACGACGCATTGCCTATCGCCTTCTGAAAGTGAACGCGACCATGAACTTGTCGCCTTCTGAAAAAGACCACGAAACGGCCTGATTTTTGGTATGGGTCGCAACCATGATGTTGTCGCATTATGGTAGCGACGTGTCGACCTGTCGCTACCTGAAAATGACGTTTGTGTTGCTTTTTCTACCTATTTCCAACTCCGACTTGGATTGTGTTTGACAGCTGTGGATTTGAAAAATCAAAACAAATGCTAGGGTGATCCAAATCGAGTGAAACTACCTTTGTTAGTTAGATTACTTCCAATACTTTGTACAGTAGCAAATAATTGAGAAAAAACGGTCGTTTGACTAGGTAATAAAATATATTGTGACTGACTGCGTGAATCTGACATAGTGTTAATGTTTGGGCTAATACTCTTAGTACGATCATCAAAAATTAGGGAAAAAAGTGCCAAATGAAAGTAGACTCATGAGGTAATAAGTTCTCTGTTGAACACTTGGTCTAAAAATGACTCCACAAAGAGGTATGGAACTTGTAACACAAGTCAAGGTTAAACCGCAACAGTACAGTGTCGAAATCATGCAAGATTTAATTCGTGACAAAGGATGGATAAAAATTAGGGCTTCTAGGGGCAAAAGATGCCTAACATCCATCAGTAACTCTAGTTAAAATTTGAGAGCACGAGGTTGAGTATACATGGAGATCAAGAATAAAGAAGAAGGGTCAGGTTCATCATATTTGCAGAATTTCAAAAATAGAGATCAAAAGATTGGCTCGATGAAAAAGAGTGAAACAAGAGGACTTTGTTCCTGATGTATGGAACAATCTACAGATAGATTTAATTCCTTCTCTCCACGTCTAGAGAGCCCCAGCAAAGTTTCAGGGCCGGCCATGGAGAGTTAAGAGAGTATT
Source organism: Colocasia esculenta (assembly GCA_014218235.1). NCBI lineage: Eukaryota > Viridiplantae > Streptophyta > Magnoliopsida > Alismatales > Araceae > Colocasia > Colocasia esculenta. Next base: position 141,040,152 of record CM024762.1, on the reverse strand, counting down.
TAAGCTAGTAAGGGTTCCTATTCCTACTCCTTTCCTTCCTTGCTTTCCAACTTCTATTTGGGTTAGGTTGATGTCTAAATTCGTGCTAAACCATATGGGGTAGGTTTAGGAATCCAATTCCATCTCAAATTGCTTATTTAATACATTAAATGTCTCTTTTCTATTTAAGTAATATTTAAGTTGCGAATTTAGGGTATTTTCCCATTATTCTTCTTTTTAAAATCCTTATTTTGGACCACTAATTTCTAATGAGTCCATTTAACCAAGCCCATTATTTATTGAAATTATCTTATAGGTTTTTCCCTTTTTAATTAGGGAATAATAGAGTTATGATTTTTATTGCATTTTCTTATTTGAATTTATTAATAGGCTATGAGAGGTCCATTGGTCCAAACCCGATAATGGTTATTCATTTCATGATGTTGGAAATCTCTTCGACATGTTAGTTTAATTTATGGGCGTGTTATTTTTCCATGTTAATGGTTTTCCGGCTTAGTTTCCTAATTTGGATAATTAGTCACGTTGTGACGTACGTTTGGCCAATTGAATTTTTCGTTGTATGAATTCATTCGTGCAACACTTAGGGATAATATTTAGAGTTGATTTACAATTTTTACAAAATTTTTAGATGTGTTCTTGCACATACGATAATGGTACGTATGTTTTTATTATTCCGTTTTTATAGAAATTTATTATTTCAAAATTTTAAATACGAAATTTTCCGGGTTACTACAGGAGAGCTGCGAGGCTAAGTCCAGATCAGAGGAGATTTTGGCAGCCCTTCGGGATAGAAAATGGGGCTCCCCCGTTCATGAAGAAATGGCCTTGCTTTTATAGACTTTTGAGAGATATTATCCCCTTAAAATGATTAATAATTCAAATAAGAGATAAATCCCATTAAAATTCGTGTGGGAGAGTCCTACAGACCTTCTAAAGAGTCCCCTAGCCCCAAACCTCGTCTAAGGGGTTGGGATATTATTTGGAGATAGGGATAAAGCCATAGGAAGGAAAATAGGAGGTAGTTGCGGAGGTCTGCATGCGCGGCTGCAGTCGCGTCGTATCGTAGGGACGCGATCTGCTAATGCGACGGCCCTAGGCGTCGCGACAGTATGTCCACGTGCATGAATATGTATGGGCTGTCGCGGCGGCCCCTGACGTCATGATACAGTAACGTGACGCTACGATACGCCGCGTCAAGAAAATTAATTATTTGCGAATTATCAGCCAATCACATGAAAGGATAAGAGTTATTTAGGCCTAAGGACTCTCTTCAAGTGACAATGGGCGGGATTTCATGAAAATTTGAGTTGTTAATGGACTCAAAACAAGACTAATGATGGACTCAAGGTGAGTGACCAACTAGGAGCTTACTAGGATAGCAAGAAATATAGTTCAACTTATAAGTCAAAATCGGGTGTCTACAGTCACCACCTTCAGCAGAAGGTGGTTAGCCAAAGAAGAGGGGGGATGTTACACATCAACCCCTCTAAGCCTCTTATTCAATGTCCCGGTTACTCGTTTATATATCCTTAATCTAGAAACCAGATATAAATCACCCTACATTTTGGAATACAGCCTTCAACACAATTAATGGTAGTTAATTCTCGTGAAAACATGTAACTAGCTTGTAACAGTGTCCTTGAAAATTCTTTAGTATATTCTGCTACTCATACGGGATTTAAGGACCTCCACTTAACATATACACCTGCAGGGCCAACCAATAGACCATTGAAGATTAATACCTTCTCTAACCATCTACGAAGTAAATCCTTCCCTTGTAGATGTAAGATTCAGACTCTAGAAGAGGAAGACCTTAATTTACAACACAATTTATGGACTTGATTGGCTATAACACATTGTGAGGGTCGATGATCAAATTAAAGAGCTAGATAGAACATGTTTAAGATAGACTCTAGACATTGGATTTGTTTGATAACTTTTAATGAGCATCTAAATTAGAATTAATTAATTTTTAAGATTTTAAATTGTTTGATAAAATATCTAAAATAATATCAGATTTAATCACTTAAATCTCACTTAGTTTTTAAGCTAATAGAAATCACTTTTTTTTTAGATTGGTGACCACTGACGATTATTGTCAGATTTCAACATCGACTATGGCCGCCAGTCGATGACAATCATCAGAATCCAGTGACTGCGGGCAACAATTGCGGATTTTGGCACCAGCCATCGACGGTCCCCAGATTTCGACGATAGTCGCCGAATTTCAATGTCAACTAGAGATAATTTCCGAAATCCGACGCCGACCACCGGCGGTCTCCGAAATCTGGCGAAGGTCACCAAATTCTGGCGCTGATCGGTGACACTCATAAAAATCTGGTGACGACCACCGACGGTCATCGGTGACGGTGGCCAGATTCCGACATTGACTGACGGCCGTCGCCGATTGCTGTCAAAATTTGGCGCTGGCCACCGACGATCACCGACTGAAATCCACCGAGCGGTCGGCAGTGACTGGATTCCAATTTTGGTGAGTCAGTTAAAAAATTTACTAATTTTAGATTTTGAATCCAAGACCTATCTAATAGAAGTGTACCATTTTAACTAATTGTTCCACAATTAAGACGTTATTTAAGTTGGTTATCAAACATCTCTTAATAAATATCATATATATATCAAATTCTTTTTAAATTTCATATTTAGAGAATAAATAAGCAATAAGATTTCAAATTTAAGTACTACTTTGATAGAAGGTTAAGCTATCCCTCGATAACTTAATTGTGGGTCCACTAACCCAAAATGTAGTCCACTTCTCTTTGTTAAATTTTTTTTAGGTATAAATGGGGTGAAAAAGTTGCCCCTTCTTCTTAAATCTAACTATTCTAATTAAAAAGTAAAAAAAGTTACACATTTTACGATATATATAAATAGTACAATGTTAAAATATTAGTTTACCATATTTTTACAAAAAAATATTATAGATTAACTTTAGCTACCCCACCTCATACTTATTCAGGGGTAATCCTGAATAATCAGGGGTACCCTGGATAAGGTTCCTCCCCTTTCCAAATTGTAGGAAGGGAAATTTGAGGAACCCCTCTTCCAAAACAGAAAGTGTTATCAAATACCATCTTCCTGTCTTTGCTATACTTCTTCTCCCTTCCTTTCACCTTCTTGTTTCTGCTAGGTTACGCCGAAGAAGTCGCTAAGAGATGTACACGAGAACTTATGCAATCCCCGCAAGAGAAGTTCGCCACTTTGGGAGGGAGATATTTTTGGATAAACCAGGATTACCTAGGAGTAAACCTCAACATAAACTTTGGGGAGGGGAGACAGGTTATCCAGAGATACCCTTGGGTAACCCAAGTTACCCCTGGGTAACTCTACCCCACCTAAAAAGGTGGGGCAGGGTTAGTTAACTTCTTTTTTTTTTGAAGCTTTTTTAAAAAATTATTATTAATTTTTAAATATTATATATTATATATCTCATAATTTTTTATTTTTTAAAAATAAGTTGAGTCAAAGATAGAAAATTGATCCAAAAGATAAAAGTAACTCGTGGTTAGCTTAAACCTTCAACCAAAATGAGGTTAGTAGACCCCTTAACCTTGAACCAAATGGCTGTCGCCTTATTGCTCTCCACCAGTCAAAGTTTATGGGCAACTTGTTTTCTACCTGTTGGGTCCTCAGGTCGGCCCGACCATACACTTCGCACAGGAAAGGCCTCACAGGAGTGAGGTTGAACGGAGAGCCATCCCAGAGATGACTTCGAACCGACGTCTTGCGCCAAAGATCCAGCTCCGGAGTGGAGAGCTAGCGTTGGGTCTTCAAGAAGTCGGCCCGACCACGGTTGTTTGCAGAAGAATAGATCCTAAACGGCTCCCTAAAGCAAGCCCAACAATACTGAATTTTGCTCTTCTAACCTGTCTCGCCAACCAATCAGCTGCACTATTTGAAGTCCTGTGAATGTAGCTGATTCTGTGACTTTCCCATTTGTTAAGCAGACTCTTTGTCTGTTCAGACATTCCTTTGATCTCAGTTGGTGCTTTGTCCGGCTCCAAGATTGCATTAATAACTGCTACATTATCGCCCTCTAAATGTAGTCCCTCATAATTCTGTTCTCTGAAAGTCTATGCTCTTTCCACCCACGTTTTCACAGCAGACATTTCTGCTTTAAAGACAGTTACATGGTTTAAAAATAGAGCAGCAGCAACAAGAGGTTCTGTAGCCTAATTTCTCAAAATAAATCCTGCACCAGAGTAAGGCAAGTCAACGTTATCCTTCCTAGCACCATCAAAATTTCCTTTAATCTATCCCGGCTCTGGTTTCCTCCATCCAGCTGATTTTGATGGAAGGTAATCAAGTTTCTAGGTGTTATGTCCACATCCTCCATCATCTACTCTGACATGTCCCCGAAGTGTTAGACAGAGGTTAACTTTTACATGTTTGTTAGCTCCAATAAAACTGGAAGCTGCCTCCAGTACTGATGAGATCGATAGAGCTTTATACCCTGTCTCCCTTTCAAACAAGTTCTTGTTCCTGTTTCTCCAGATCGCATCAAAAGTGAATGCCACCACTACTTTGCTATGGAACCTCTCTGATGTCATGCTATTACCCTTCAAGCATACCTCCTAAATTTCATTTAGGCTTTCAGGCATATGCCTCCCAGGCTCCAATTTAAATTTCCAGCAATCTCTAGCCACAACTCTCTGACCCCTTTGCACCTGAAGAAAGTGTGATGCATATCTTCATTCTCCACCTCACAGATTTGACAGAGGAGAGAAGCTAAAATATTACATTTGCTTAGATAAACCCCTGTAGGAAGCCTACCCCAACCCATTTTCCATAGTAGCACTCTAATTCTAGGTGGAGTCAGCCGTTTCCAGAATTCTTTCCAGCATGTGGCATTATCCCTGTAAGTGTCCAGCTTGGCCCTTCTAATATGATTATGCACCTCCTTTGTGGTGAACTTTCCATGCTTTGCTGGCAGCCAGCATCTCACATCTTGAGACCCTTCACTAGTTGTTGGGAAGTTGAGAATACATCTGACAAAGGATATAGGGAAGACAACCTTTAATTTTACCACATCCCAGCACCTATCTTCATTTAAGAAACTATCTAGGCTTGCCTCCTTTTCTACTGCAGTTGTATCAAATTCAAGTGGCCATCTGTTCAGACCTCTCCCCCAGATCCAGTTATAGTGATGAATACTGATATTCCTTCCATCCTTAGGTAGCCACCCAAAATCATGCTGATGCTTCTTGAATTCCACACTTATTCTTTTCCATGTATCTGACTTATTCACAGATGAATACATCCTATCAATCTTTCTTTTTCTCATATATTTGTCCTTCACTAACTCTGTCCATGTGCTGTACTGAGCTGAGCAGATTCTGGTCACCTGTTTTAGCATGATGGCTGAATTTCTGTCCAATATGTCTGTTATACCAAAACCCCCCATCTCCCCAGGCATTTTAAGCTTTTCCCAGCCTACTAGATACAATCTTTTGGCTTCTTGGCTTCTCCTCCAAATAAAGTTTCTTCAGATCCTTTCCGTTTTCTCAGCATGGTATTTCCTGAAGTTTATAACCGATGCCCAGAAAGTAGGGATTGTAGCCAACACATGTTTCACAAGTATCACCCTAGCTGCCATGGATAGTAGCCTGCTCTTCCACCTCTTAAGTTTGTTCTCCATTATTCTCAACACATCATCCAATGCTTTGTCAGCAGGTTTATAGTGAGCAATCTTAATACCCAGGTACTTACCTATATTCTTGTCATTTCTCAGGTTGAGGATAGTTTCAATGCTTCTAGCAGTCCTGGAATCCACAGCCGGGCCTATGTCCAGCCCAGATTTCTTGAAATTAACAGCTTGCCCTGTCTGGTTGAAACACTCTTCAACAACTTCCTTGAAAGCCTTTATCTCCGGGTCAAGACCTCTTGCGATCAGCAGCACATCATCAGCACAAAGGAGGTGGTTAATGGATAGGCTCTCTCTCTTCTCCCTGTGACCGACTAGCTTACCTTAGAGTGTTAGCTCTATGCAGCCCAGCTGAAAGTAACTCAGACATTAACACAAATAGATAAAGGGATAGAGGGTCCCCCTGTCTAATATCTCTAGAGGGCTTGAACCATCTACTGGGGGGACCATTAACCAGTACAGATCTATAGAAGCAGTAGATGAACAGATTTGAATCCAGTTCCTCCATCATTCCCAAAATCCCATCAGCTCCAGTACTTGGTCAATGCACTTCCATTCCACCCTATCATACGCCTGCTCCATGTCTAGTTTTATCCACACCAGGTCCCTGGGCATGAAAATTTTCCTATCTTCTTCGTCCATAAGATATTCCATTCTATTCTTTCGATAACTGTTGTGATACGCATGCATATGGTCGGCTCAACTCAGACTTTGGTCTTGAAGCAGTGGTCAATTGTCCGACGCTCCTAACCTGTGTACATCGGACAAGGCTTGCACAAACGGGGTTGCCATGATGTGGGCCGGAGGGTGGCCGTGGCTGCGCTAACAAATTGGCACTGGGTGTGTAGTGGGTGCGCAACAATGACCACGGCCTTAAGAGGTGTTTGCTATCCAGTGGCACCGGAAATTTTTACCAATGCGATATAGACATAAGACAAACGTTTGATAGATAGCGCAGAACCCATCTCTGTCCTGTGTCTGTCACACAGATAAATGCGGCCGGATAACAAGTATTTTTCAGGCCTTAATGTACGCCTTCGCTTTCCCTTCCCCAAATTAATTTATATTATTATTTTTTGTTTATTTCATCCTTTGTATGCATAAAAATATTTTTTCTTTTGCGAAGAAGGTATGTCCATCGATTGTTGTAGTGTTTCAATATTAGCTTTGAAGTCTATCAATTATTAGTTGTGTATGAAATAAGAATAAAATGATACACGATACGGATTCTTGTAAATTAATATTTGGTAAACGTTTTATTAATAATATTTTTCTTAATAGTAGGTGGTCAGGCTACACTTTTATTTTTTCAAAGCTTCTTCTTAATATATATGTATATCTAATAAGATTTTATTTATTATAGGTTTATTATAACATTTCTTTTACAAGGAGTACACATCCCACTTTGTAAAAGAGAAGGCGTACTTGGGCTGTTAGAGTTTTTTTTTTTTAATCATAGCATTCGTACATAAGATGTACGCATTTAAAGAAAAAAAATGTTAGAAGGCGTGATTTGAAATCACTCTTTCACAATTTACGTCTTCTAAAGTTGAAGTTTCAAATTAATTCCGCCTTCTGCTGAAAATTATTAAAAAAAATAAGAGCAGCGCCGATGCAAATACCAATGTGGTGGCTGGTGCTTGTGTGCCCTTTGACCAGTCCAACTAGGCTAATTTTACAATTAATTTTCAGGTCTGCTATTTTTGTAAATTAATTTTATTTTTAAAAACCCTAGAATATTTTTGTACTTTCAAACCTTGAAATTTAATTTGGAACTAAGAAATGCTAGTTAAAACATCAACGAATTAGAGGATTAAATTGTTGAGAGAGCTTAAGGCATGCAGTAAGTAGCCAGTTAAGGGATACGGTAGGATGTGAATATTCAAACAAAAATTTCTTAAGAGAAAGATTTATTGTACTTTCTTATTACATTTTTATTGCACTTTTGACCTCTTTATTGGGTAGGTATAATGTGCCAATAACACACTGGCCAACGAGAAATAAAAAAAAATACACTGAAAATATGAAGAAAAAAATAAATTAATAAATATGAAAAAAATGAGATGAGAAAAAAAGGAGAAGATGATAAAAATAACTACACGTAATATTATCTCGTGTTTTGCTGATAAACTAGTCCCATGCGATTATATATATATTTTTTATAACGACGAAACCCGCTCCTTATGGTTTAACAGACTCAAGGAGTAGTTTTTCGTAGACTTGTTTTCTCACTCTTTATATTATACATGTAAAATATAAAACAAATATTACTCGATCGTATACGTAGAACAAGGACTTAGGCCCTCAGGCCCCCCAACCCCAAGGCTTCACAGCCCTCGTCTTGGCTGTCTGCTTGAGGACCGCACTATGTAAAATGGGGCCATGAACCCTACCATGCGCACAATATAATTAAGAGAAATAATTTTGTAACATCATTGGATAACATATTAAAATAATAATATTATTAAAACTATGTCACATCAACAATTGAAATAAAAATTTTAAAAATATTTTATAAATAATAAAATTATGATGTATTTTAATTGATGTGTTATTTTAATATGTTGTCAAATAATGTTACTGTTCCGGTATGTGTAACATAGGTTGTTCAGACCGAGATAACCGTCGAGATATTACGGGAGCCCGAAACAAAATACCACTACAAGAAAAAGCGGTCTTTTCGACGGACAAAATCTGTTGGAAATCCAACGGCAATTCGTCGGAAAGGGTGCCTACCGACAATTTTCCGTCAAACGATCGTCGGAAAACGTCCGTCAGAAAATTTTGGTCAGAAATTACCGACGGACAAGATATCCGTCGGCAATCCGTCGAAAATTTTGACAGAATATTCCTTCGGAAAGGGCGTCGGTAATTTCCGACAGCAAGTAGTCAGAAAATATTGTCAGAAAATTGGTCAGTGTATTCCGATCGAAAACCGTCAGAAAATCTATCGGAAATTCCGTCGGTAACTTCCGACAAAAAAAATCCGTCGGAAACTAGTCCGTCGGAACTTCCGACAGAAATGCCGACGGATATATTCCGTCGAAAATCCCGTCGGAAATAAGTAATATTTAAAAAAAAAATTTACAGAAATTAACAATGATAAATTACAAAATATGTTAAAATATTCATGCATTCTACAATAACAGGTACTCACAATCAAACATAAAATCATAAAACACAACAAATATAAAATCATACACAATAATAAATGCTAAAAATCAAGACAGGTCTGTTGGATCGTATGATGTCCCCGCCTCATGATCATCAGGTGCCGGAGGATCCTATATTAAAAAAATAATATGAGAAACATTAATAAAAATTAATATACAAATATTATTTTTAAAAATTAAATTTAAAACATGTGATTATTCCTCAAGTTTAATTAGAAAATATTTTTGATCCTTTAGACTTGAGTTTTTTTTAGATTAGTTATTTGAACGCCCAACCCAAACCGGGAATCCAATTCGGATTCCGTCAGTTCGCACACGTCAATTTCACCCACCCGGTCGTGTCGGAGCGAACGGCACGCCGATCAGATCCCTATTTAGGATTTTGAACCCTCGGGTTGCTTGTTTTGATCATTTACACTTGAGTTTTTTTTAGATTAGTCATTTGAATGCTGAACCCAAACTGGGAATCCAATTCGGATTCCGTCAGTTCACACACATCACTTTCACCCACCCGGTCGTGTCGGAGCGAACGGCACACCGATCGGATCCCTATTTGAGATTTTGGACCCCCGGGTTGCTTGTTCTGATCCTTTAGACTTGGGTTTTTTTTAGATTAGTCATTTGAACGTCCAACCCAAACCGGGAATCTAATTCGGATTCCGTCAATTCGCACACGTCAATTTCACCCACCCGGTCGTGTCGGAGCAAACGGCACGCCGATCGGATCCCTATTTGGGATTTTGGACCCCCGGGTTGCTTGTTCTGATCCTTTAGACTTGAGTTTTTTTTAGATTAGTCATTTGAACACCCAACCCAAACCAGGAATCCAATTCCGATTCCGTCAGTTCTCACACGTCACTTTCACCCACCCGATCGTGTCAGAGTGAACGACACGTCGATCGGATCCCATTTTGGGATTTTAGACCCCCGGGTTGTGTGTGTTTATCCTTTAGACTTGGGTTTTTTTTAGATTAGTCATTTGAATGCCCAACCCAATCTGGGAATCCAATTCGGATTCCGTCAGTTCGTACACGTCACTTTCACCCACTCGGTCGTGTCGGAGCGAACGGCACGCCGATCAGATCCCTATTTGGGATTTTGGACCCCCGGATTGCTTGTTCTGATCCTTTAGACTTAGGTTTTTTTTAGATTAGTCATTTGAATGCCCAACCCAAATCGGGAATCCAATTCTGATTCCGTCAGTTCGCACACGTCAATTTCAGCCACCTAGTCGTGTCGGAGCGAACGACACGCCGATCGGATCCCTATTTGGAATTTTGGACCCCCAGGTTGCTTGTTCTGGTCCTTTAGACTTGGGTTTTTTTTAGATTAGTCATTTGAACGCCCAACCCAAACCAGGAATCCAATTTGGATTCCGTCAGTTCACACATGTCAATTTCAGCCACCTGGTCGTGTCGGAGCGAACGGCACGCCGATCGGATCCCTATTTGAGATTTTGGACCTTCGGGTTGCTTGTTCTGATCCTTTAGACTTGGGTTTTTTTTAGATTAGTCATTTGAACGCCCAACCCAATCCGGGAATCTAATTCGGATTCCGTCAGTTCGCACACGTCACTTTCACCCACCCGATCGTGTCAAAGCGAACGGCACGTCGATCGGATCCCATTTTGGGATTTTTGACCCCCAGGTTGCGTGTGTTGATCCTTTATGATGATCAGTTTATCCACATGTAATTTAAATAAATTACATATCTATTTTGGTGATTAACAAAACTATATAAAGTTTAATCTAACGAATTTTCTAAAAGTCTTGAGCACAGGAAATAAAACAAGGAAAATTATGCCAAATGGTAAGCTTTATTCCTACTGTAGCAATTTTGTTTCAAAGCATGAAATCTATCTAAGTCCACATCGATTTTCTTTATGCTACATCGATTTCAGTAGAGTTGTAACGATTTGCTTTCATAACAATTTGGTAAGTGATCGCAACGATTTACCCTCACAACGATTCGTTAAGTGATTGCAACGATTTACTTTCGTAACGATTTACTAAGTATTCATAACGATTTGCTTCCATAACGATTCGGCAAGTGATCGCAACTATTTGCCCTCACAACGATTCATTAAGTGATTGCAACGATTTGCTTTCGTAACGATTTGCTAAGTATTCATAACAATTTGCTTCCATAACGATTCGGTAAGTGATCGCAACGATTTGCCCTCACAACGATTCGTTAAGTGATTGCAACGATTTGCCTTTGTAACGATTTGCTAAGTATTCATAACGATTTGTTTCCATAACGATTCGGTAAGTGATCGCAACGATTTGCCCTCACAACGATTCGTTAAGTGATTGCAACGATTTGCTTTCGTAACGATTTGCTAAGTATTCATAACGACTTGCTCTCGCAACGATTCGTTAAGTGATCATAACGATTTGGTCTCACATCGATTTCGTTAAGTGATCATAATGATTTGGTCTCACATCGATTTCTTAGGTGATCATAACGATTTGTTAAGTGATCACAACGATTTGCTCTCATAACGATTCGCTAAGTTACATAACGACTCTGTCACTGTAACGATTCATCAAGTTATATAACGACTTGGTCACTGTAACGATTCGATGCAGCAAATAATGATTCATTCACATTGTCTTTTACAATTTTATTATAACGACGTGTGCATAACGATTTGTTTATGAGTACACAATGATTTACATGAATATCAACTCAAATGCATAACGATTTCATAAGTCATGCATATAACAATTTCATGAACTATAACGATTTGATTTTCGAGTTAATTTTTGAATAACGTTGAAAAGTCAAAGTCTTCACACATATCTTTCTGTTCATGCATTTATGGAGACTAAACGTATCACTGCATGCATGCAGAAAATATCTTATATTCTCCTGCTTATTCTGTAAACATCTTTTTAGAAGAACAGAATGGAACTTCTACTTCTGTATAAAATCAATCTAACGTTGACTGACAACAAGAGACAGTCTAGCTATCTATTGTTTAGCATTTAATGTGTGCAGGTCTCTGACAACATTCGTCATACAACGTTGGACAAAATAGAAGCCAAAGGATACACAGAAGATCTTCTCTCTTTGCGTGCATGGAAAGCCAAAAGACCGTTGAACTCCTTCAGTACCATGCAGTCTAACGTAAACCAAAACTTAGAGATAACGGACACTTCAACGTTCAAATTTCAAAAGAGTGATATATATATATATATATATATATGAAGAATGAAGCTCCTAAAGACAATAGTGGTCAACGAGCAACGGTTAGAGAAACAAGTGATCAACGCATACAACCTTCTGCAAGCTTCCCCAGAGCCAAGCAAAAAAAAAAAATTCCCATCTGCTCTAGCTCTTGCTCTCTGTGCTAAGTGTAGATCTGTGAGAGAGCCTTTAGTTCTAAGAAGAGTCCTTTGTTGTAGATCATTTCCTTCTCAGTTCTTAGCTTCAGATCAAGTAGTGATCTATAAGCTTGATCTAGGGGCTTCATTTCTGAACACTTTTCTTGTGTTGTTCCCTTCAGTGTGAAGGAAGACCTGGTGGTATCCAGGGTGTTGTTCCCTTCGTGTAGAAGGAAGACCTGGTGGGTTCCAGGGTGTTGTTCCCTTCATGTAGAAGGAAGACCTGGTGGGTTCCAGGGTGTTGTTCCCTTCGTGTGAAGGAAGACCAGCTGGGGTGCTGGGTGCTGTAGTGTCCTTAAAGGGGGACTGTACCCTTGTTAGTGAAATCCTAAGTTATTGCTCAGGGACTGGACGTAGGACTCCTACGGAGAGGAGATCCGAACCAGGATAATTCTCTGTGTCGTGTGATTGCCTTTGTGTGTTTGATTTTTCCTTCACCAACACTAACAATCTGCGAAGTGTGTTTTGTGTGACTATTTTGTGAACAGGTTGAAAGTTCTTAAAATTTTTAAGAATCCCATTCACCCCCCCTCTGGGCTTGCTAGCTGGGCAACACTTTAGACTTGAGTTTTTTTTAGATTAGTCATTTGAACACCCAACCCAATCCGAGAATCCAATTCGGATTCCGTCAGTTCGTACACATCACTTTCACCCACCCGATCGTGTCAGAGCGAACGGCACGCCGATCGGATCCCTATTTGGGATTTTGGACCACGGGTTGCTTGTTCTGATTCTTTAGACTTGAGTTTTTTTTAGATTAGTCATTTGAACGCCCAACCCAAACCGGGAATCCAATTCGGATTCCGTCAGTTTTAGTGGTTTCTTTCATTTAAACTATATGAAATGAATAGTAATACTGACCTGAGGGGCATGCTGTGACGGGCGTACTCCCTAGATGGCAGAGATCAGCTACTCGACCATAACGCCAAACTGCGTCTGTAGCTCTTACCGGATGAGGGTTCTCATGTCTTCTCCACCAC